>CAUYRH010046475.1:0-26531 GCA_963574655.1 Perodicticus potto
CCCGAGTAGCTGGGACTACAGGCGCCCGCCACAACACCTGGCTATTTTTCTGCTTTGCAGTTTGGCCGAGGCTGGGTTTGAACCCGCCACCTTTGGTATATGGGGCCGGCGCCCTACTCGATGAGCCATAGGCGCCGCCCCCCTGTACCCAAATCATTAGCTTTCATACAGGCCAACAACAGTCAAGCTGAGAATTAAATCAGAGACAATACCTTTCACAGTAGCATCAAAGAAAATAAAATACCTAGGAATATACTTAAGTAAGGAGGTAAAATACCTTTATAGGGATAACCATGAAAAAGTGAGGAAAGAAATCTCAGAGGATATAAACAGATGGAAAAAAATCCTATTATGCTTATGTATCTGTAGAATCAACATTGTTAAAATGGTTACATTTCCCAAAGTGATTTACAAATTCAATGCAATCTTCCTTAAAATACCAACATCACTTTTTTCAGGTCTAGAGAAAATAATTCCATGCTTTTGGATTTCCAGAATAGACCCCAAGTAGCCAATGCAATCTTACATGATAAGAACAAAGCAGAAGTCATCATTTTACTCTACTTCAAACTATACTCCAAGAACATTATACTAACCCAAACAGCATGGTACTGGAACAAAAATAGATGTCTGTATCAGAACAGAGAATCCAGAAATGAAACCATCCTCATATTCCCGTAAGATTTTTGACCAATCACATATAGACATACACTGTAGGAAAGGATTCCTGTTCAATAAACGGTGCTGTGAAAACTGGCCATATATAAAAGACTGAAACAGGATCTACACCTCTCACCACTCACAAAAATTAACTCACAGTGAATAAAAGACTTTAATTGAAGGCATGAAACTTCAAAAATCCTAGAAGAAAATATTAGGGAAAAAATAATACAGTTCACTCTCAGGAAAAAAATTATAAAGAAACAATCAATCACAGCAATAATATAAATAGACCATGGGGCCTGATCAAATGAAAAGGTTTATGCACAACCAATGATACAATCAAAAAGCAAATAGGCAACCTATAAAATGGGAGAACATATCTGCATGTGGTATAGCAATAAAGAGCTTATAACCCAAATATCCAAAGAACTAAAGCAAAACAGCAAGAAATAATCAAACAACCTCATTAAAAATCGGGCAAAAGATATGAACAGAAACTTTTTAAGTGAAGATAGTATACTGGCTAACAAACACATGAAAAATGGTCAACATCATTACTCATCAGGAAAATACAAATCAAGACCAAAATGAGACATCATCTAACTCTAGTGAGAATGGCTCTTATCAAAAAGTCCCAAAACACTAAGTGATGATAAAGATGCAGAGAGAAAGGACCAACTGTAATACACTGTTGGCAGGAATGCAAATTAGTACAAACTCTATGGAAGGTAGCATGGAGAGACCTCAAAGAACTAAAAGTAGACCTGCCATTTGACCCAGAAATCCCATTACTAGTTTTTAACCTAAAGATAGAAAAAATATTAAAAAAAAAAAAGACACTTGCACTTGTATGTTTGTAGCAGCACAATTCATAATTGCAGAGATGCGGAAACAACCCAAGTGCCCCTCATGTGTGAGAAGATTAATAAAATGTGGTATATGTATACCATGGAGTACTACTTAGACATAAAATATTGTGATCTAGTATGTTTTGTAAAAAGCTGTACGGAACTAGTGACTATTTTTCTAAGTGAAATACCTCAAGAATGAAAAAACAAATGCCACATGTATTCAATACTAAATTGGAACTAGGCAATCAACACTATGTAAACATATGGAAGTAAAACAATAAGAATTAAAAAAGTGGCAGGGGGTTCAGTTAATTCACACCTAGTGTTACAATACAAACGTTCTGGGTGAATGACATACTTATAACTTTGACTTAAAATGTACAAAAGCAAATTATGTGATCATAATGTGTATACTCTATAATATTCTAAAATAAAAAAAACTTATTGAAATGGAAAACAATTCCATAGTCTTGAGGCAGACCAAATAAAGAAGTAGCATCCATTTATATAAGGAATCATTTTGTATAACATAGATTTTATAAGAATTCAGATGGTGTTTTCTACTCTTTGAGGTAGGTACCTAATTTCTAAACCATGTAATTTACCTAATCAGCTTGCACTCGATATTATGTTATACAAGTCCATTCATAATAGCAATGATTTAATCTCTTATTTATTATTCAGAGCCATGGACCTAAATTTCTGTGTAGATATTAATGATTCTTATTAGAAAACATTGTAGCATTATTTTCTTTAATTACAGTAGTTGTTACTTAATAAATTGTGTTTTACTTATTTATTGTTTTTTAAATCATGATCTACATTGTGTCTGCTACTCTCTTCAGTGTCTTTAAGATACCAGAAATGAAGTACTTTGTCCTCAAATGCCTGAAGATTAGAGAAAAGACAAATATGTAAAGAAAAATGTTACAATACAATTGGATAGTTACTGTAATGTAGCTACTGTTTTTATACGATGGTTGAGAATATAAGAAAGATATTCCTATATCTGAGCAAATAAAAGAAAGCTTCACAGAAACAATAGGGTTTGAGTTAAGACAGGAAACTAAGTAAACATAGTTTATTGCTTAGAGATATAAGAGGACCCAGTGTCTTTGAAAATCAATAAAATATTGATTTCACTAATGGACACAATGGAAGTTTCTACAGGACACCCTGCTATATAAGAAGCTCAACTGCAACTTGAACTTTACCTAACAAATGTAAACAATGTACCCTAATTATTTGTACCCTCACATTTATTGAAAAAAAAATTTAAGTAAAAATATAAAAAGCTTAAAAGATCAATAAAATAATTCTCAAAGGAATATACTGTATTTATTTTGGTAATATTATTACCAAATTATATAGCTGTTAAGTTTTTATAACTTTGAGCAAAAATATAATATAATTTTGAGTGCTCAATGCAACATTTATTTTAGAGGAATAACAATTGTGCTATTAACAATAAGTCAATCCTAGCTCAGCTCCAGTGATTTGCAACCCTTACTGTCTAGTTTTCCTTGGTTTCATGCTTTATATGTTGTAACTAGCTTTAGACTAATAAAAAGTCTTATCTAGAAGTAAGCTTGTCAATGTCGCTGTTACATAATATTGTTTGTTACTTTTTTGACCTGCCATTAGCACATCTCACTTATATTGTCATGAAATATGATTTTGACTTTTTTGAGCCCTAGTTCTCAGCTATTGCCTATATAAGGAATCAATGATGCCTACCTATCAAATATTCCAGTACAGAGTGCTGACATTTGAAGATAAAGAAGTAGACAGGCAGCTAATTCTCATCTTGTCCTGCCCAGAATCCTGATTATAGTTTCCTTTAAAGATAACTATCACCAATGCCTGGGGGAGATGTCAGATGTGAAGCACCACTAATAAATTAAGGCAATATAATTCTCCACATGTCAAAGAAACATAGTGGATAAGTTTGAGAATGTCATGTTATGTATACTGTTTTATTGATAACCATGAACTTGAAGTCCTAATTTCAATTTGAGACCCAGAGGTCATTTGTGAAATGTTTTGTGCTACTCTGAAATCCTGTAAAGCCCTCAGTATGTATGGATTGGATACACTTGAACTTAAAGATACTCTTAAATCATTGCCCAGAAACATGATTGCAGATTTCACCACAAATGAAAAATTTTCAGTCATGTAAATTATTATTCTTCTTATGATCTTTTTTTCAACTTTCTATTGCTGATGGTAGAATCTTGGAAATCATTGAGCAAATACATAAAATGTTTATTTTATGTTTTAAAATTTACAACTAACATTATAAGCATGAACAAGCATACCTAAGTTTATTATACTTCTATTTTATTGCACTTTATACATATTTTAATTTTCTTTTTTTTTTTTACAAATTGAAGATTTTGTCAACCCTGAGTTGAATAAGTCTATTGGTATCATTTTTCCAATAGCAGTGTGCTCATTTCTTGTCTCTGTGCCACATTTTGGTAATTCTTAAAATATTTAAAATTTTTTCATCATTGTTATACCTGTTATGGTGATTTGTGATCAGTGGTTATTGATATTATGATTTTAATTATTTTGGGATGGCATAAAGTGTGCCCCAAAAGATGGCAAACTTAGTAGATCAATGTTATGTGTGTTCACCTATTCCATTGACCAGGCCTTCCCCTACCCTCTCATCTTCCTTTCGTCCTCTTTATTTCCTGAGACAAAACAGTATTGAAATTAGGCCAATTAACTCTGCAATGGTCTTAACCTGTTATGGTGAAAAGAAAAGTTGCATGTTTCACTTTAAATCAAAAACTCCACATGTGCGAGGTCAGAACAGGTTAGCAGAACAGGATAGCAGATTAGAAACTGCTCCTTACTAGCCACTTGCAGTGAGACAGGGGAACGAGAAATCTACCCACCAGGGAGGGTAATTGGTGGGGCCACACCTATGGTGCATCTTAGAAGGGTACAGGTGAAACTTACTAAATGCAAAATACAATGTCTTCATACCATAACTAAGAAAATGCCATGAAGGGTATGTTAAACAGTTTGATTAAAACATTTCAGATTGTATATGAAAAAAAATTAAAATAATAATAATGATAAAAAGAAATCCACTCACCTATGGCTGGGGGAACTTACCCAGGGACATCACTCTGAGGGCAGAAAGTGGTGGTGGACTCCAGGAGCCATGAGGAAGTCTGGTGCTGAGGAGGACTAGCTCCAAAGGCAACTGTTTGATATGGGCAGGGGATAGCCGGCCAGACCTAGCACAAAGGTCTGGGGATAGGAAAGGGCTATCCTGCAGGTTTTAGATTTAGGACCAAATTGTTCACTGGAGCTCCTTTGGATAGCTTAAAGAAGTGAGTGGATTTGAATAGTATCCAGTGGCAGAATTGCATGCCTGGTGAGGTGGTTCTCCCATTGGCTGTTAGTAGGACTCTGCCATTGTAGAAAGGCCATGCCAGAGGAATGGTCCACAAGGATTCCACCACACTTATCAATTATCTGAATAAATGTTGATGGCTTGAATTCCCCACTAAAGAGGCATAGGCTGACTGATTGGATAAAAAAAGCACAAGCCATCCATTTGCTGTCTGAAGGAAACATATGTACAGCCTTGAAGGATAAAGTAAAACTCAGAGTTAAAGGATGAAAAACAATTTTTCAGGCAAATGGAAATCAGAATAAAGGGGGGTTATGATCTTATTTTCAGATACAAGTGGATTTTAAGTAACTAAAGTCAAAAAAAGACAAAGATGGACACTTGATATTGGTCAAGAGAACCATATAACAAGAAGATGTTTCAATTCTAAATATTTATGTACCCAATTTAAATGCTCCCAGATTTTTGAAATAGACCTTAATTAGTCTAAGCAATATGATATCTTATAACAGCCTAAAAGCAGGGGACATTAACACTCCTCTTACAGAGCTGGACAAATCCTCTAAACAAAAACTAAACAAAGACACAAGGGACTTAAATATAACCCTATAAAACTGTGCTTAACAGACATATACAGAACACCCTATCCCAAAGCTAAAGAATATAAGTTCTTATCAGCCCATGGGACATTCTCCAAAATAGATCATATCCTAAGACTCAAATCATACCTCAACAAAATCAAAAGAATTGAAATTATGCCCTGTATCTTCTCAGACCACAGTGCAATAAAGGTGGAACTCAAATTAACAAAAATTATCATCTCCACACAAAGGAATGAAAATTAAACAACCTTATGCTGAATGACATTTGGGTCAAGGAAGAAATAAAAATAGGAAATCATTAACTTCCTTGAGCATAAGGACAATTATGACACAAGTTGCCAAAACCTGTGGTACACTACAAAAGCAGTCCTAACAGGGAAATTTATCACCTTTGATGCCTACATCCAAAAAACCAAAAGAGAGCACATCAACAATCTAATGAATCATCTTAAAGAATCTAAAAAGGAACAGTAATCCAATCCAAAACCTAGCAGAAGAAAAGAAATAACCAAAATAAATCAGAAATAAATGAAATTGAAAATAAAAAACCATTCAGAAAATTAAGGAAACAAAAACTTAGTTCTTTGAAATGATAAATAAAATTGATAAACTATTAGCCAGATTAACCAAATGTAGAAAAGTCAAATTTTTAATAACCTCAATTAGAAATGAAAAAGGGAAAATAACAACTGATACCACAGAGATACAAGAGATTATTTCTGACTATTACCAAAAACTTTATGGGACCAGAAATTTGACAATGTGGAAGAAATGGATCAATACCTGGAATCACAACATCTTCCCAAAATTAACCAGGAAGAAACAGATCTCTTTAACAAATATCAAGCACTGAGACTGCAGAAATAATCAAATAATTTCCAACAAAAAGAAAAGCTGAGACCAGATTGCTTCACATCAGCATTCTATAATACCTTCAAAGATGAGCTTGTACCTATACCAGAGAATCTATTTCAAAACATTGAGAAGGAAGAAACCTTCCCCAACACATTCTATGAAGCAAACATTACCTTGATTCCCAAACCAGGAAAGGATGCAACTAAAATGGATAAGTACTGACTAGTTTCACTAATGAATATTGATGCAAAAATACTCAACAAAATCTTAGGTAGTTGATTGAAGCTATGCATTAAAAAAATTATACATCATGAGCAAGTAGGCTTCATCCAAGGGATGCAAGACTGGTTTAACATCCAGATTTACACATTTTTGATATTCAAGAATAGGTTATGTGACATTAACCTATTGGGTAAATAGAACTTTAGTTCTTTATTGGATAAATAGAACTCACCTAAAAATCAGCTGGTCCTGATTAAAATGTTAAGTTTAAACAAATTCCAATATTCTTTGATGATTGGTCTCAAGTTTTCAAAGTTTTCTTTCCTGGTTTAATTTGGGTAATTTTATTCTGTTAAGAAACCATTGATTTTTTTTTGGTTATCAAACCTATGGGCAAAAAGTTTCAGGCACTGATGTATATTTAATAATCTCTCAGGAGGAAAAAGGTTCTATTTAGTAGCATTTTACCATTTGCTGTGGCATAAATGTTTCTGATAATTTTAAGATATTGGTATGATGCTAGGGATTGTGGAGGTGAAAAGAGATATGTATAATTGGCTCTCAAAACCCTGCACAAACCTTTTTCCAGAACACTACTGAGTGCTTGTAACATTTTCTTGACGTAATTTATCATCTGTGTTTGTTTATTTACTTGTTTAAGAGAACTGATTCTTGGATGCACTTATCCCTATTTCAATTTTTTATTTTTTTTATTTCTAATTCTTTGATTTTAGTTTTGTCTTTTTCAATTTCCATTTTTAATAAGTTCTGATGCATTTCTGTGTTCTTTAACTAATTTCTAAGATGAAGACTAAGTTTCTAATTTTTAAAACTTTTTTCCTTAGTAATGACGGCAGTTAAAACTGTAAATTACCACTTAAATAACAAGTTGTGCTGTCTCACAAGATACGGCATGGTAGGATCTTTCACTACTTTCTAAGGGTTCAATGTAAGTTTGGTTTCTTTTGTGATCCTGTAATTACTAGGAAATATTTAAGGAATTTTAGAGAGGAGGAGATTGTTTTTATAAATGATTCATTTTATTTTTCTTTGGCTAACAATCCAGATACTATGCATGATCTCTTTCTCTGTCTCTCTCTCTCTTTTAAATGGTAATCTCCCTGCTTTGCAGGTTAGCATGGCTTTAGGACTCCAATCCCACAAATTCACGCACTGTTTTCTCAAGTCTCAGGTGATCCTTTCTGCTGTAAACCCTCACGCAAGTCCACCTGCCATGGGTGCTTCTTGTTTCAGCAACTCAACTGCCACTGATACTGAATGCATTTTCCAATTTAGCCCTCTGTTTCCCCTTTTGAATCTTAAAATATCATTTCTTAAGGAAATCTTTCCCAGAGGCCCCTAGAATGGGGTATATCACCTGTTTTGTACCCTCATTGCTTTCTTTCTTTTGCCTTCATTATTATAATTATAAACAACTCTCTAATTAGTTTGATGGCAATATATATGGATATAGAAATTAACTATATGCTATTTTAGAGTCTTCCAGTTTGTCATGAATGATGAATAGGTATTGTTTCCTTTCTCTCCCAGGAGAGTAGGCAATGCCTTCCTGGTACTTTCTGATTTCAGATAAAAGTTCTCTTGAAAATCTGTAAATAACACTGGGATGAACCCCAGAGATTGATTCATAGTGTTTAATATCTTCAGTAAAGGACATATCTTCTCACTTTCTTTGACCTGGGGGGCGGGAGGTGGCATAAATACAGCTGAAAGTTCTTTTATCTAGCATTCAGAACTTATGCAGCATTATTGGAGAACATAAAATAAGTGCATATGAAAGGATATTTGACTCATTCAGTTTTTCTGACGAAATAAAGAGTAGGAAAGTGAGTGAAATTAGCAAATACATTATTCATTCTTGTATTAGCTTATCTATCTGTATTCAACAAATCACTGTTATGCCAAAGGTTTGATTTAGCTGCTCCAAGCAATATATAAATAAAGCCCAACTCAAGGCCAAATTAGAGACGTGGAAAATTACACGGTGTGATGGAGAGAAGGCAGGTAGACTAAAGGACAGTAAGAATTAAACAGTATGTATTTTGTAGTCAGACATACCTTTTCATCTGTTGGCTGTGTCTGTCACACTACGCCAAAAACCTCTGCTTCATTTTCCTCTTCTGCAAGATGAATTTACTTGTAGGATTGAGAGGATTCAATGAGATCATGAGTACAAAGCTATCTATATAGTGTTGGGCACATAGTGAACACTTAATGCGATCTCTTTTTATATTTTCATATGAATTTCTTTTATATCAAAGCTCAAAAGATTTTCTACAAGCAGCCTTACCCCACCACTTAAGTACCATTTCACTAAAAGAGAACCACAGAGCTGTGTTGAGAAGAGATGTTGGATGGTTCTCCAACTAGAGCAGTAGCGAAATCACTCATTTTTTTTAAACACTGGCTGAAAGTAAGCGTGATTTAAATTCATACCACAACAGTGTGACAAGTTTTACAAGTCATGTACCTCTCAGGGTCACTTAAGCAGAGTTTAAACTGAAAATGTGAAATTCACTAGATGCCAAAAATCTGCTTGTATGTAATTACATATATCTCAAGAAAGCAAGTGATAAATGCTGGTCAGGAGACTGATAAGGTGCTGCAGGAGGCTAGAGGGGGAAAGTTTGCATTTTAAGGAATGATTCAAGGCTGTAGCTAGAATGTCCTTCTTGCACAGCACATATTTATCTGTTATCATTTCATACTTCAACTTCAGTTACAAATGGAACCACTTTTAATTCATAGAACTGTATAAAATGGAAACTGGACATGTAAGGGATGTTTGGTGCTTTCTTGTGACCCAAGAGAAAATGGGGCCTTCTCTAAAGAGGTCATTTGAATAGTACACAGTCATCACTGATGACTGATAAAAAAATGATTGTTACCATATTCTGTTTTACAGAGAATGGTATGTCCAGACTTTTGGATATACAAACCAGTACACATAAAAGTAAATAAAAGTTCTCTGACAAAGAGCATCATTAACATTTTTATTTTATCACATAAATGTATAATTTTTGAAGCTGTAATTACTGTAATGGCTATAAGGATATTGTTTTCTAAAACAATGCTTTAAAGATGAAATAAGTAGGAAGAACATAATCAATATAAATAAAATTAAGATGTATTTTTCTATGTCCCTTAATTCATTTCATGTAAGTCACCATAAATATTTGAAGAATATTTAGAGTGTGTTTCCAGGATAACCTAATCTAAAGTATAGGCTAAGTGTCAAACTTAGAATTTATGTTGGGAACCCTGGGTGATATCTCCAAAGCAATGGACACTGTTCTATCAGAACAGCTAAAACTGAGCCTCAGAGATATGTCCTCCTAATGGCTGATGGAAAGATACAGGCAATACCTACTGAGATTGTCAAGTGTCTCTGTTACAAAGGAAACCAGTGATTTCAAACATGAGCCCCAGATTGAAGCCAGAAGGGCAGATGTTTTCAATTACAGGCTTTGATTACAATCATCTTCCTTCTCAAAAAAAAATGTAGAGTGCTCTAAGCTGAGTTGGAGCAACATTTTTAAATTTAATGATAGTTAATGATTTTCTCAGCCAATGCAAGGGAAGCTGCATGCTCTCAGTATTAAGTACAATCTTTATTGAAGGAGTAAGCTTAGAATTATGAAAATCCTACTACTTTAACTTTGGTTTCCCCACTATGTTAAGGATCTATGAAAAACTTCCACAACACTCAAACAGGTACTTGGAGAAAACTGTGCAGCCAGTAAGATTTTCGGAACTGCAGATTACCAGAACCCAGAGATTCCTGATTCCAGTAGTTTTGACAAAGGTGTCTATGCTTCAGGGTTTTTTGCTCATGGATGTTTCTTTTCACAAGTAGCTTGGATAGTTAGTGCTAAACCATCTTGGGCTTGAAGAATGTGCTACAAAATAAATTAAGGAAAGCCTCTTTCCTATTTGCCTGACTGTTGAGATAAGAGAGAAATCTCCATGGGACAACGGGAAATCCACTTCCAATATCCTAGGAGGAGAGGTCTCACTGTTATCCAAATGGTTAAAATACATCCCAAGTGACTAGTGTCCATCTTCCCTTCAAAGCTGACTGCTTGGAAAGATTTAAAAGACAGCTAAGGCACAATGTTTGTGGTAATTTAGAGCTCTCCATTTGAAAACAGGAGATCAATGGCTGCAAAGTGAATTTGCTTGAAGAATAACAAAAAAGCAAGCTTAACATCTGGCCCTCATTTCAGAAGCCATAAAATGGAAACATCATTACTGGAAAGTATGATAGAGCTTGTCAGGTAAAAAGTGTAAAAAAATACTAAAAGGAAGAAAATAGATCATGAAACTCTGGAAATTGATTATCATGATATGTTGATATTAAAATAGCAATTAAGCCAACATTTATTGAGTTCTTATGTATCGAGTAGCTATATTAATTTTTAAAACATATTTATAAATTCCTACTATGTGTCAGATAGTGTTTCTGGGTATAGCTATACAGCAGGAAACAGAGATAAGTATCTGAGCTCATAGAGATTCTATTGTGGTGGAAAAAATTTCTAATTATTTCCAATCCCTACCACAAGACTGCAAAGTCGGCATTGGTAACAGCATTTTATAAGAATTTGAGATTAAAGATGGTTAATTAACAACTATAATTAATGATTGTCAACTTGCTGAATCAGGAAATAATTCAAAGTCATTATTACTTGTGACTTTATCTGAATGGTTCTCTGTATTTTAAATGTAAAAGGGATGGAAGACGGGTGCTTCATCACATTTAAGAGATCATTTGTGCACAAAGCCCCAGATCTGAATTTTCTTTTGTGGATCAAGTCACATTCAGATCTTGAGCAGGTCCTTTTCCTTTTCTGAGTTTTGGTTTTATGTTTCTGAAGAGAAGCTGTTGGACTAGATCAGAACCAGTTTGATATAAGCATTCCAAATTGTATATAAAATCAGCACATTGTACCCCATAAATGCATTAATGTACACAGTTATGATTTAATAATAAAAAAGTGTAATAATTAGGTAGGCAACATTAGTTCCACCTGGGAATTTGTTACATATGCAAATAGTCAGGACACATCCCACTTTCGTTGACGGAGTTAGAAACTCTGGGGTGGAACCTAGCAATTTGTGGTGACTCTAATATGCATTAACTTTGAGAAACATTGAAATTAATAATTTTTTTTTTTGAGACAAAGTCTCAATCTGTCACCTTGGGTAGAGTGCTGTGGAGTTACAGCTCACAGCAACCTCAAACTCTTAGGCTTAAGTGATTCTCTTGCATCAGCCTCCCTAGTAGCTGGGACTACAGGTGCCCACCACAATGCCTGGCTATTGAAATGAATAACCTAATATATGATTAAAAGTTTAAGAACAGACAGACAAGGATGTGATCCAAGCTTCACAACTTGTTAGCTACATGAGTATTGGCAAGTCACTGAGCCACTCTCCGTCTCTCCTTCCTAAACTGTCTAATGGGAGCAACAATAGCATTATTCTTATTGGTCTATAATGAATGGGATAATGCTGATAAAATCCATATATAAATGATTGACATTTAAGTTAATGTCATCATTATCATTTTTATAATATAAACACTTTAACATTGGCATCTAAGATTCTTTCATATTTGAAGATGACCTCAAAAATACTGGCTAGTAAAAAAAAATTCCCAGGTGATTAAAAAATAGTCTCTTTTTTAGCAACCCAAATGCATATTATGTGTAATATTGGCAGATTGTAGCATCAAATGGTTCTGCTGCAAAAAGTAGTATTATCACAAACAGATGCTGCATTTTGCATGCAGGATGTAGCAGGCCATGTCCCTCTGTATCACATTAGCTTACCCCAATCATAAGCTCTGTTGGCTGGCAAATATGTGGTCTAATTGAATGTACTCTTGGATACAAATGCAAATATATATTAGGCTGATGATAATGAACAAAGTGAATGAAAAGAGAAAGAAGATCAATCCATAAGTGGATAGAAACCCAAAGGAAGGATGATGCCATTTGAATTACGTGGATGTGGCACCTCTCTGACCCCTCCTACAATTCCTTTTTATCCCTGTCACTCTACAGACAAGAAGATACAAAAATTTACTCTGGAATTCTCATAAAACATGTTAAACCACTGAAAAACAGGATGAAACTGAGATGAATTGTGATGTGTCAGCCATTGGTGATTGACAGATGGATTTGATGTGGTATAAATCCACCTGCCCCCAATAAAAGAGTCAAGTTTCTGTTTAGTTTCAGAAAATGTGAATCCCCCAAGGCATTTTATTTTTTGAGAAAGCCTGATTGGTAGCTCAGTACTACCAACAATTTTAGAGATGACTTGCTGTAGTGGTCAGCTTCTCATTCCTTGGAGCCAGACAGCCAGAGATTGAATCTTGATTCTGCCATTTCCAAACTAGATGATCTTGAACAAGTTTCTTAATTTTTCTAGACCTTATCTTTATTGTAAGTTAGGATAATAATAGTCTTTACCACAGAAGGTTTTTATGAGGATTGAATGATATCGTGCTCAATGTAACATCTGATCTGGGAAATGTTCAAGAAGTGATACCCATATATATATTTTACATATATACGTAAATATATATACATATTTTAATTCTGAATCACTGTAAGCATAAGACCTGAGATAGTTGTCCTTAAGGAAACTTTAGAAGGTCTTCTCCTTAAACCTACCACCTGGTGAATTTCTTTCTGTCCTTGCCCTAAATTGAGATAAAATCCATCAGTGTAAGAGTTCTAGGGGTTACAAATGAAACTTGCTCAAGTCAAAATGGCATTTGCTAGCTCACAAGACTCAGAATCCAGAGGTAGATTGTGGCATCAGATATGGATGGCTTTGGAATTCCAACATATCTTAGTATTAGAATTCGACTATGTTATCTTTAAAAAAAATTATTTTTATTATATATTGAGAAATTATAATTGTACAATATGTTATGGAATACAAAGTGAAGTTATGAGTTTTATTTCATCTTAGCCTCCAAAAACTGGCAAGATGTCTGCAACAACCACTCCTTAATATTCTCATTGCATCAGGAAAATATACCTTCTTTTCTCAAAGGCCTGGCAGTTCTGTGATTTACTCTAATTGGAGCTGTTTCAGCTGGTTTAGGGCAATCATGCATGTAGTAGGAATCTGATGCTGGTTGGCTTCGACTGAAATCATATAATCTATTCTGGAGGTGGGGTTGGCTGCTACCCAGAACCATGGACAGAGTGGAGGAACTTGAATTCTTCTAGAAAAATTTGGGCCATTGCTACAGGAGCAAACCATCATATATAAGCACTTCCCCACTTTTTTTTGCCCTTTTTCCCCCCTTTCCAGTCAGGCCTTTTGTTACTGAATTCCAGATCAGTTTTTTATTACATGTAACTTATAAACAACTTCTATTAAAATGTCTTATAGTGCCTGTTAAAACTGAAATTCCTGGACTTCTCCCAAGGCTTAATCTTTAAGGATTAGGTCTAGTGATCTGTATTTTTAACATGTTCCTGAGGTGATTCTTCTAACTTCTAAAGTTTGAGAACTATGAAAGTAGGTAACAATTAAATAAAGCTAATAATTTCATCTATAATAAGATATTGAGTTAATATATTAAATTTTATTGTAACTTCATTATACCTGTCTTCTAAAATAGAGACAATAATCTATAACTTCAACCACCTTATACATTTCTCTGAGAAAATATGTTATTCTATGTAAAATATTTTTTGCTTCCTTAGAAATAGAAGTAAAATAAGTTATATTAATTTGGCATGCTTCTTAAATAGAGAATAATCTATATGGATTACTTTTTTAAATGATGATATTAGGTAAATTGATAAACCTCTCTATGTCTCAGATTACTTATCTCTAGAGAGGGGAAAAACCTCTTTAGAGTTTCAATGAAAATTAAAATAATTCACATAACTTGCTTACTAATTATTCAAATGGTTATTACTCCTGCTGGGCACTTGCTATATATTTTCTCACTTAATCTTCATAAAACCCTGATAGATATTTACTATTGTATCTCTTTTGAAAATTATGGACCCATGTCTCAGAGAAATTAATTCACTTGCTTAAGGTTATAGAATTAGTTTTCTACTTGTATCAGAATATAGTTGAGATCCATAAGTACTCAGTGGTTGTGTGTTACACATTATCTGCTAATGACTCATGATTTCTGAGTGATTTATAAGTATTGTAATTTAAGTATGTGACAGCGGCAGTTAATAGAGCACTTCAGTTGGAATGATGACAATAAAAATTTGTTACCTATAATCATGTATTACTATTATTATTTTCCCACTCTCCATCCTACCAGATTTTTAAAAGATGTTGAAACTTCTGATGTACAATTTTGACAGGATGAAAATAAGAATTATATTATTACATATTCAAGTCGCTGGCTTAAGGAGTGAAAGTTACCTAAATTACTCCTAAGGGCTAATTTGCACAACAGGAGAAATAAGCTCAATATGTTGTTTATTTTTTGCAGGGGAGTTTGTTTATTCTCAGTTTTATTTTTAGTCGATATTTATTCATGGACTATCCATTTGTCATCAAACCAAAATCACTGGCTTGGATTTATGTTGAGATTCTAAGAAATTTAATCTTAGTTGATCACCTTTAGATAACATCTATCCTTAATGGTAGGAGTGTGTGTGTGTGTGTGTGTATGTGATATGTTGGTTTTGTGTTAGCTTTTTGCTATCCAGTTTGACTAAGTTCAAACAGCTATTTATCCTGCATTTTACCATAACATATCTCAACTTTACTCACACGCACCTCCTCACAGTTTTCTACACAACTCAGCCTCAGGAATAGACTTGCTGGTGATGATCCCTTGTCCCAAAATGTTCCTTCTCTTCCTCCATATACATCCTGCTCCATCTCTCATGGCTCAGGCTCAAGTTGGACCTTCTATAGGAAACTTTCCTTAATTTACTCCACTGTAAAGTGATCATTTTCCTTCCCATTACCTTCCACTTTTACATATTTAAAAATTTGTGATTCTCCTGAGAAATTTTGTGGAACTTAGCTGAAGGACTGAGTTGGGTAAATAAACAAGCTGTTCCCTTGCATTGCATAGTTGGAAGCTGATAACACATGCATGAGTAAAAATGTCACCATCAGCACTTTTATCAGAGCCTCATTCCTGGCTCCACTTCATGTTCAATGTTTCCTATTATCCACACACATCTCTCTTTATCACACAGTTCTAATCTGTGTTCCATTTTTGTAGTCTGTGCCTTTTAATAAAGCCACCTTACATTTTTCTCCCTGGGGTGGGTGAGAATGGAAATACCAATGAATAGACACAGGTATATCTGTCAGAGGTCTTTGTTTTGCAAGTGACAAAATATAATCCATTTCAAACCAGCTTAGCTAATGAAGAAAATTTATTAACTCATGGAGGAAAATGATCTAGAAACTTTGGCTGAAGTTTGATCCAGAAGTTCATATTATGCCACCTGGAGCATGTATACTTTGTGAATTACTCTTCTCTGCCTTCTGTACCATCAGCTTTATTCCCAGACAAAGCTAAAGTAGCTCATCACAAAAATGACTCATCATCAAGTGGCCCCAGGCGATTCTAGTCTCTCTCACCTCAAGTAGTAAATGAAATGAACCCATAAATTTTTGGGCACCCAAGCCACCAAATCCAAAAAGACAGGAAAAGTTTCCTACAATCGCTTCCATAGAATAGAGGGGATATTTTTCTCTCCAGAAATAAATGCTTCTTACTATCTCATTGATTCATATAGTGTCATATATCATTCCCTAAGCAAATTATTTAACTGCAAGAATGTGACAGAAGTTTTACAATCATTGGTTTGAACAAATCTGGGATAAGGATAAGGATAGTCTTACAAAGAAAACCTGGGACATTTTTAGGAAATTGGAATCAAAAGCCTAGAGGCCAAAAACTTAGCAAATATTTTTTATATAAAGAGTTTTATACATATTTGCTCTAATTTCTCTGGGAAGAGATGGCAGAAACTTTGAGTGAGGAACTAGTTTTAGGCTTCGCAATAGACAGCCTATACTAAGTTTCTGGCTGGTCCCCATTCAACCTTCTTGGGGTTATTGCTATAGTTTATAGGTAGTTCACTTTTATAACTGCACTTTGTACTACATCTCAGCACCATAAAAAGAAAGCCAGAGGAATTATATGCAGGCATTAACTTGAGCAGTGAGGGTTCAAGGCTCAATATATTGATTGCTCAAGGGACACTTGTGTATCCACACTTTCTGGTTGATCATATAATCAGCACAATGAGAGCTGAATGGAAAATATGTGTGCTTTCACTGTATTTTGTCAGAATTGCACTGAGACTATATTCTTTGTCCACATTTACCCATGATCATGAAGCCAGGGATGAGATGTAAAACAACTCAGACAGGAACTGTATTAGAGTTTCTTTATGTTTTTCTATTCACATATTCTTTACAGAATCAATAGCATATAATGTTACTATATTTAGCAAATAAAGATACAGCATACATAGTTAAATCTGAAGTTTAGACAAACAACACATGATTTTTAGGATAAGCATGGCCCATGTGATATTTGCAGTAGTGATACCAAAAGTATGAAATCAGGCATTTTAGTCAAACTATCTTTGAGTTTTTATGTATCTAAATTATGCTATTTCTAACAGTTGAATCAATATTTTCAATCTACATGGGATATAATTCCCATGTAGAATGGGATATAAAATGGGATATAATTCTGTCTCCACCACTTACTATGTTCCCTGAATAAATTCCCTAAATTCTTTGAGCTTATCCATAATAAAGCTAATATATATATACATATATATGTATATGTAGCTCCTACCTCATAGGGTGATTTTAAGGATTAAGTGCTGTATAACTTATGAATTTAACTTTGAGCCTGAAGCTCCCGCAAAATGGTAAGTATAGAATATGAAGATAAGTATTTTCAACTATTTATAGAAGTCTTTTAAATTCTATAAAATAATTTACTTTCATTTTTCAGTGCAGTATGAAAATATACAAATCAATGCTTGATGAGGAAACCCTTGACTACTACTGAGTTATTCATTCCACAGTGTTTACTTAGGGCTAATTTTGTACACAGTAAGCAAGACCAGATGCTGGTGATAGGGGCAAAAGGGTGTACCTTGGTTCTGCCCTGGTGTGACTTTGGGTTATGTGGAATGCATAATGATGGAAGGAAGGTATGAAAAAGATGGCCTAAGTCTGTGGAATTAAAGACTTCACTTGAACAATGAGTTTATATAAGCGTTCACGATCTCTTTCCAAAATTAAAATTAAAACTTCTGGAAGTGTAGTTTATGTTCAGTGTCTTTTCATAGTACATAACACATATTAGGTACTCAATTACTTTTTTACTAAAGTGAAAATAATCTTAGATGGGAATCATTCAATCATTCGTCTATATGTGCCTTCTTTATATTGGGGTAGAAATTTTGCATCTTCCAAAGAGAGGTAGAAATCCATAGATTTGGGTCCTATCTTTTAACAGGATGATCCCAATTTTTTTCATGTACTTTAGAACATTTGTAGAAGAGAGAAAAAATATTATTAATAATTAGATAGGCATAATAGACATGTACACATAATGGTGCTTTCATAGGCAAACAAGGACATATGGTCTTTCTACCTATGAGCATCACCTGGCAGCCAGTAAATAAAAAGTGTGAAGGGTTCTAGGAACAAACATATAGTTCCCTCTCAGATAAATACAAAATTCTGATTTGAGCAGAGAATGAGGGGTCAAAGGCAAAATTTTTATCGTGATCTGATCCATGTGCACCATGCTTAGAAATTTTTAAAAAATTGTTGTCATTTTTTCTGGTTGATAGTCATTAAATTATCTTCACATGCATTGGAGTGTGTGATTAGACTCTTAGACCATCAGTGCTAGAAACAGTCATAAAGGTCACAAGAGGTAATTCCCCAGTTGTTTCCAATGATAATATAGGTCAGAGAATGATAGCTAGGAAAAGCTGGAAAGAATACTGGATTTCATCAAAAGGCTGAATTCAAATCATCATTCTCTGATTCATATGACAAATTAGGGCCTGAGAGAAAAGTCCAGCCCAACACTTGTTTCTGGAAATAAAATCTTCCTGGGGGCACAGTTACACCCATTCATTCACGTCTGATCTATGGTTGCTTTCTAACTCTTCTGGCAAAGTTGATTAGTTTCAACAGGATACATGGTTGGAAGAAAGGACTCAAGAAGTTGAATGTGTTTGTTTTCTGCTTCAACACCAATCAGCTCTAGGATCTTTATCTACTTATTTTAACTGTCCATAGGTTCTTCACTGATTTTTATCTTAAACATTCCTAAGAAGTAGGTTCTGTTATTAGTTCACAAACTAAGGCTAGAAAACTAAGGCTCACAGAGAGTAAGTTTCAGAGTCAGCATTTGAACTCAAAGCAGTCTGACTTCAGAGCATAAGATCTTAAACGTATTAGATTGCCATTATGAACTTTAAATGATACACTGGATGTTAAATGCCATTTGAAAAAAATAAACAATGTCAACATTAGGGGTGTACTGTGGTTATTCCTACATAATTAGCATTTTTTCTACACTTTATAATCAAGGAAGTCCCACATTTTAGGATTTATTCCAAACCAAATTAACTGGTAATCTTGGGCCATTATTCATTATTGCTTAATACAAAGTATTGGTGACAATAATGATAATTATATTGATTTGCTTATAGATTATATTCTTCTTGTTGACCTAATTTGGCTATGTAATTTTTAGATCGGTTTGCCACCTGCACTTGTATGGCTGTCATGAACCTGTTCCCTACCTGACTTCGATTTATTTTACTGAGAATAAAAAATAATTGTGCTGACATTGCTTTAAATTGCATCTTACCTAAGCCTGCCTATGCTGTTTGCATAACACTAATTGGAACAATTATTTATAGTAAGAATGCACATGGAGAAACCACTGAATGTGTTTACTTGTTAAGGAGTAATTATGCTATTCACATTCCCTAAGAACACTAATATGTCTGCATTTTGATGACACCCTCTTTTTACTAAATAAATCATAGTATTTGGGCTAAGAAAATTTAGTTTATATTAGAGGTAAATCATTTGACACTTTGACAAATCCTTTTCTTCCTCAGTTGCGTAGGTATAGCTCTCCTAAATTGTAATATGTTAGCATACCTAACATATTTCAATTAAGTGAAGCCTGCATAATGCTTGCCTTTGACCACCAATCATCCCTGAAATTTGGAATGGGAAAGGTTCATATCATGCCTAAACACTTCATCTATCCACTTTGCCTAAATAAGATATTTCTAAAGGACAATCTTCTCTTTTTCCAGAACAATAGAAGATTCTAATTTAGTGGGAAAACAAAACTACAGAACATATGAAAACAATCAACAAAGTGAATAAACTTTATATTTTTCAACTTACTATTTTGGATCAAGAAGACACAACTCAAGATTGAATCGCCATTATGCTAAACACTTCATTAAAAATATAAGAATGCAGATTATATCCAAATAATAGAACTTCAATTGGACCTTATACTTGCATGGCTATATATTCCACAAAAGATACACAGGTGTCCTATGCAGATTTATGGACCCATTTCCTTTATAGCTGCTTCCTCTTTAGAGTCCCAGCTTCATGGAATGTTTATCTCTTTGTCCTTGACTCAGCAAAATATCTACACTATGTTTAGGTCTCCCTCCTTATACAGTGGTCAGGAAAGTGCTTCTAAGCACTTCAGGAGTCATTGAATGCTTCATTTTATTTGTTAACCTTCTTTCAGAATTCCTGTTACATATATGGAAATTGAAAAATATATATTTTAATGATACATAATAGTTTTTCATATTTATTGGTTACATGTTATATTTTGATATAAGCATGCAACGTGTGATGATCAAATCAGGGTAATAGAGATATCCATCACTTCAACAGATTATCATTTTTTGTGTGTGGGGAACATTCCAGAATTTCTCCTCTAAGTATTTTGAAATATATAATCAATTATTGTTAACTTTGCTATGCTCCTGTGCTATTAAATTATAAATTAATCCTTCTATTTAACTGTGTTTTTTGTACCCATGAGCCAATCTAATCTCATCTCCCTCTTTCCTACCCTTCTCAGCTTATTATAACTTTTTGCTTCTGTGAGATACACTTTACTAGCACGCATGTATGAGTGAGAACATGTAATATAGGTCTTTCTGTGCATGGTCTATTCAACTTAATATAATGGCATCCAAGGCTAAGCACGTTGCTGCAAATGACAGGACTTCATTATTTTTCATGGCTTAATAATATTCCATTGTATATAAAGAGCACATTTTCTTTATTCATTCATCCATGAATACACACTTAGATTGATTCTTACCTTCATTTCTGTGAATAGTGCTGCAATAAACATGTGGGTGTAGGTATCTTGTCATTGTATTGATTTCCTTTCTTTTGTATATATATCTAGCAGTGGGATTTCAGGGTAATGTGGTAGTTCTATTTTGGTTTTTTTGAGGACTTTCAAACTTCTCTTCATGGTGACTTTACTAATTTACATTCCCTCCTACCATGTATAATGTTTCTCTTTCCCTGTCCTCTGGCATCTGTTATTTTCTTTTTGATAATGCCCATTTTTACTGGTAAAAATTAATATTTCATTGTAGTTTTGATTTGAATTTCTCTGATGATTAGTGCTGTTCCTCATTTTTTCATCTCCCTGTTAGTCTTTTGTATGTATTCTATTAAGCATTATCTATCAGATATTTTGCTTATTTTAGAATTAGATTGTCTGTTTTTATGCTGTTGAGTTTTTTGTATTCCTTCTGTATCCTGGTTATTAATGTCTTATCAGATGGATAGTTTGCAAATACTTCTTCCTATACTGTAGATTGTCTTTTCTCATTGTTGATTATTTTCTTTGCTAGGCAGAGCTTTTTAGCTTAGTGTAATCCTATTTGTCTATGTTTGTTTTCTGTTGACTGTGATTTTGATATATTACACCCCAAAATCTTTGCCTTTGGTATTTTGATAGGGATGACTTTCAGTCTATAG
The DNA here is from genome assembly GCA_963574655.1 of Perodicticus potto. Lineage (NCBI taxonomy): Eukaryota > Metazoa > Chordata > Mammalia > Primates > Lorisidae > Perodicticus > Perodicticus potto. The sequence goes on from CAUYRH010046475.1 coordinate 21,648, forward strand.
ATCACTTTGGGTAGTATATTTTCACAATATGAATTCTTCTAATTCATGAGAAGAAGATATATTTTTTGTGTCCTCTTTGATTTCTTTCAGCAGTGTTTTACATTTCTTTGCCAAAATCTTTCATTTCTTTGGTTAAATGTACCTGAGTATTTTATTGTTTTTCTGTAGCTATAGTAAATAGAATTGCATTATTAATTTTTTTAGCTAAGTTTTTATAGGTGTACAGAAATGCTACTGATTGTGTATGTTTGTTTTGTATTCTTCAACTTTACTGAATTGGTTTATCATTTCTAACACATTTTTTGGCTATCTTCAAGTTTTCCTAATATAAGATTATATTATCAGAGAATAAGGATAATTTTAATGCTTTCTTTCCAATTAGGATGTCCCCTATTTCTTTCTCTTGCTTAATTGCTTTGGCTACAACTTTTAGTAGCATATTGACTAAAAGCAGTGAAAGTGGACATCCCTGTTTTTTTACATATATTTGAAGAAAAGTTTTCAATTTTTCTCTGTTCAGTATTCGCTGATGTAATCTGTGGGTTTTTCATAGATGGCTTTTAGTGTTTTAAGGTATGTTCTTTCTGTACTTCATTTGTTGAAAGGCTTTTAATTGTGAAGGGATAGTGAATTTTATCAAATGCTTTTTCAGCATCTATTAAAATTATCATAGATTTTTTTTTTGTTCTTGGTACTGTTCATGTGATATGTCACATTTATTGATTTGCATAGGTTAAACCTACCTTGCATTCCTGGTAATTAATCCCACTTAATTATGGTGAGTGATCTTTTTGAATTATATTTGTTATTATTTTGTTGAGAATTTTTGCAAGTAGGTGGAAGGGGGGGGAAGGGAATGTGTAATTTCACAACTTACCAGTGCAATGTACACTATATGATATATGGACATGATTATAATCTTGAATCAAAGAGTACAAAAGTGATACATGTAATCAAAATGTTTGTATCCTCATACAATTCTGAATTTTTTTTAGAAATTAAAAAAATAAATAAAATGTTTCTTAGGTCACTCTGTCTGCTGTGTTGAGACCATATTATACTGGCAGGCAAAAAAAAAATAAGAATGAAATAGTAATTCAGTTATGTAACATCTTTGTATTTCTTTTCAGCTATAACATATAACATCTCATTTATTTACTTATTTTTAATGTAAATGTAAAGTAGTACATTTGGAATAGAGTTTTGATCATTTTGACAGACACATACAACATGTAAGCAGTACAACCATCATGAAATAGAATGGTCTGGTAGTCCTCCAAATTTACTCACACTGCCCATGGTAAGAGAAAGTCCTTTCCTATCTCCATGTCCTAGAAACTGTTGCTCTATTTTGTATTTCCATAGCATTGCTTTTTCCTGAAGGTCATATAAATGGAAACATAGAACACATAGTCTTTTTTTTTTTTTTTTGACCATATAGTCTTTTGGATCTGGCTTCTTTGTCTTGGAATTTTACACTTAGGATTCACCCATGTTGTGTGTGTGCTGTTCTGTGTGTTGCTGAGTAGTATGAATAGATGTACCACAGTTTCTTTATCCATTCACCAAAATTTATGTTTTTACCATTGTTTTTCAATTATTAGTAATGTCTCTAAAAACATTAATGTTAGTGTGTGTGTTTATGAATGTAAGTTTTCATTTGTCTTGGGAAAATACTAACAATGGAGTACTTTACCTTTAATATTTCAGTACAATTAGACATTAAATTGTAAAGCAAAATCATTTGCTAATTAATTTAGCACATATGAAGGACAAATCATGTGCAAAATGTCAAAGCTACCACATGAAGAAGGCAGGCAAGATCCCTGTCTCTATGAAATATGGAGACATCCATATGTGTACTATACTCCAAACACTGTTATAAGTACTGAGAAGAAAACACATTTCTATTAGATAAAAATAGATTAATAGAATCTAAAATAGATTTTATTAATAAATTAATAAGAATATATAAAGCCTTTATGAATGCAAAAAGAAAATAATATGAATGTGACACTACAGACAGCAATCAGTAGAGATTTCTCTGAGAAAGGCACATTTATACTAATGGTAGAAAGATAAGAAAGATCTGGAACAAGGACATTTAGAGCATTGCAACACTATGACAAAGAATTTTATGTGGGAACTGGCAATTTGCACTCAGTGAGGTAGAGTAATGGATAGCTATTGAGCAACTATATCCCATTCAATATGCTAAGTTATTGGAACTATGTTTGAAGTTATTACATAGTCTTCATTTGAATAGAATACCTGGATTCCCAGTAAAATTGTTGACCTGTAAAATACCAAGTAACACTTAGACGTATAAGGAAGATTGTTCAGGTCTGTACATCTATCCAAGTTTCAAGTTTATTATGTCATGGTGATCACCACTGCCCTTCTAAGTCAGAAGTAAATTAAAGCTGAACAAGTAAGTGGGAGTGAGCTCAGTGCATGGCTGTCTGCACATACAGTGGGTGTAATTTAACAGTGATGCCTCAGTGCCTTTTAAAATAGCATCTCACTTACTTTTTTGAAAAATAGAATAGATAGCAAGCCACAGGTCTCAGGTAGTGTGTCAAGATACTTTATAGAGCCAAAGAAAGCTATAAAACAAAGCAAAACTATGACCAAAAATTCACTGACAGCTAAAAGAAATGAGCTGCTTCAAGCTGCATTTTTTTTTATGATTCTATGATTCCATGTTCTTTCCTCCTAAACACATATTCTTTCTTAGATATTAAATCTTCATGGAGAGATGTGTGGCCACTCCATACAAATGTTTATTATCTTTCATTATGTTTAGTATGTGCTTTGCATGTGGGTTTAACTTCCTAATAGTAGGCCAGAAAATTCCAGACAGATAGAATGAGAATTTACTTTAGATCAATCACATTATTTAAGTGCTTGGAAACACAGGTGACCATAGTTGAAAATACTGAATCTAACTTTGTCATATGTTTTCTACTCTTAACTACAATGTGCTCAGAATGCAAATTACATTTGATATACAGTGATACTTAATCATTGGAACCAACCTCCAAACAAGGTGATCAAATAAAACAGGGTAGAACTTAGAACAAAGAATATGTTCAAATTTATAGATGCTGGTAGAGCCTAGAGACTGGTATATGTACACCTTAGGGTGGGAGGATTTACTGAGATTGAGAGTAAGGATTTAGACTACCAATGGAAAATATTATATCATGCCTAATATTATCACTTGTTAAACATGTAAGGAGATGATGTACAAATGAACGCACGGGACTCTGATCAATGACGTAGACTGAATGTACGTATTAATGCTGACTCTCTCTCCAAAACACCAGTGGGGAAAAATGATGGTTGAAAAAAAAAAAAAATAGAAGGCCAGACCCAGTGGCTCATGCCTGTAATCCCAGAACTCTGGGAGGCCAAGGTGGGTGGATTGCCTAAACTCATCAGTTCAAGACCAGCCTGGGCCAGAGCCAGAGCAAGACTTCGTTTTTAAAAATAGCTGGCCATTGTGGCCAAGTAGTCCCAGCTACTTAGGAGGCTGAGGCAAAAGAATGGCTTAAGCCCAAGAGTTTGAAGTTGCTATGAGCTATGATGCCACGGCACTCTACCCAGGGCAACAAAGTGAAACTCTGTCTCAGACAAAAAAAAAAGGAGACAAAAGTCTACAAAGAAAAAGAAAGAGTGACATAGGGGAGGACTTGAGATGAAAGATGTCAATAGCATACAAGGTAGAAAATGGATGGAAGAACGGCAATGGATTACCAGAGCGAAAGAAGCTGTTTTTGCTATGTTCTTCCATTTGTTAATGTCTTATGCTATTTTTTTCTTTTCTTAGGGTTTCATACTTCTTTTTGTAGAGGTCCTTTGCCTCTTTCATTAGGGATAGTCCTAGGTATTTCAGTTTCTTTGAAGCCACTGTGAAGGGAATTGTGTCCTTGTTTTGCTCCTCAATTTGGCTGTTATGGGCATATACAAAAGCTACTGATTTGTGAATGTTGATTTTGTACTGTGAGACAAGGGCTCTCATTTGAAGGCTCTTTATATACTTCTCTTGCCTGATTGCATTGGCTAGAACTTCCAGAACTGTGTCAAAAAGTAGTGGCAATAGAGGTTTAACTTTATCTGGTTCCAAGTCAAAGTGAAAAACTTTCAGTTTTACTCTATTAAGTATGATATTAGCTGTGGGTTTGTCATAGATGACGTCAATCATATTAAGAAATGTGCTGTCTATGCCTATATTCTTTTTTTTTTTTTTTTGTAGAGACCGAGTTTCACTTTATCACACTCAGTAGAGTGCCATGGCATCAAGCAGTTCACAGCAACTTCCAATTCCTGGGCTTAGGCGATTCTCTTGCCTCAGCCTGCTGAGTAGCTGGAACTACAGGCACCCACCACAATGCCCAGCTATTTTTCTGTTTTGCAGTTCAGCCAAGGCCGGGTTTGAACCCGCCACCTTTGGTATATGGGGCCGGTGCCCTACTCGATGAGCCACAGGTGCCACCCTATGCCTATATTCTTAAATCTTCTTATGTTAGAAAAGGATGCTGAAGAGGAGGAGATGGAGAAAGACCGGGAGAGGAACGGAGAGAGCTTCTCTCTCCCTACTTGAAATCTCTCCCACTACCAGGAGCTTTGGTGTTTTCTGTATTCTTTTATTTAAATAAATTCTGCCTGATCTCGGACGGGTGGGAGGGGGGAAATAATGTAATGAAGAATAATAAAATACATGTATTTAAAAAAAAAAAAAAAAAAAAAGATTGTTGTTAATAACTGAATAACTAGTGTCACTAAATAATACTGTCCCTTTTGTGCCTTTCTTTAAACTTTCATCAGGAGGGAGCATCATGTCCACTAAACTATTCCAACTATCATGTGGTGTATGTATTA
>CAUYRH010046476.1:0-25760 GCA_963574655.1 Perodicticus potto
TCTCCATCTTTCTTTAAGGCTGCATAGTATTCCATGGTATACATGTACCACAATTTATTAATCCATTCGTGGGTTGATGGGCACTTGGGCTTCTTCCACAACTTAGCAATTATGAATTGGGCTGCAATAAACATTCTGGTACAGATATCTTTATTATGATGTGATTTTTGGTCTTCTGGATATATACTTAGTAAAGGAATTATAGGATCCAATGGCAGATCTATTTTTAGATCTCTAAGTATTCTCCAAACATCCTTCCAAAGGGAATAATATTACTTTGCATTCCCACCAGCAGTGTAGAAGTGTTCCCTTTTCCCCACATCCACACCAGCATCTCTGGTTTGGGGATTTTGTTATGTGGGCTAATCTTACTGGAGTTAGGTGATATCTCAAGGTAGTTTTGATTTGCATTTCTCTGATGACTAAGGATGGTGAGCATTTTGTCATGTGCTTGTAGGCCGTGTGCCTGTCAATTCTTTTGATTTTTGATAGGACTATCATTTGTTTCTGGAATTTGAGCTAAGAGTCATATACTAAAATTATATTTTTTAAAATATTAAAATTCTGGGCGGCGCCTATGGCTCAGCGAATAGGGCACCAGCCCCATATACCGAAGGTTGCGGGTTCAAACCTGACCTCGGCCGAACTGCAAAAACAAAAAAATAGCCGGACGTTGTGGCGGGCGCCTGTAGTCCCAGCTACTCGGGAGGCTGAGGCAAGAGAATCACCTAAGCCCAGGAGTTGGAGGTTGCTGTGAGCAGTGTGATGCCACAGCACTCTACCGAGGGCGATAAAGTGAGACTCTGTCTCTACAAAAAAAAAAATTAAAATTCTATATTCTTAAGCAAATTCTGTGACTTGTTCTTACATTCTATGAATGGGTCGTACATGGAGCACCTGATCTTATCAGGAATTTAATTATCATATACAGTCCTAGGTATATTGTAGGAGTTGAATAAATACTTGTTGAATCAATTATTTTCAGCAGTGGGATGTTACCAAACGCAGTGCTTCCACCTTCACTTGACCATAATTATGCTCAGTGGCAGGAGCGAGAGGAAAACAGCCACACTGAGCAGCCTCCTTTAATGAAGAAAATCATTCCAGCTCCAAAACCCAAAGGGCCTGGAGAACCGGACTCACCAACTCCTCTACATCCTCCTACACCACCGATTTTGAGTAAGGCACCCAAGGAAGAGACAGCTTTCTCTTCTCTCTCTAGTTGCAAATAAGTGGTAGACTTTACTAATCTAAATTTAATATACTTTAAGATCATCATTTTTGCTTCACTTGATAGTAAGGACTTGATATAAATACTCTTGAGGATTATAACATAGGTGGTGAGAGTGTAACTTTGAACACTTTTTGAAATAGGTTTAATCTGTATGCTATTTAAGCTGAATTATTTTCTTTTTTACTGGAAATTAGATACAGTATTACTAATTTCATTTTATTTTTAAAAACTATTTATTCATTTATTATTTTGAGACAAGTGCTCTATTGCCTGGGCTAGAGTGCTGTGGTGTCATAGCGCACTGCAACCTCAAACTCCTCAAACAGTCCTCCTGCCTCAGTCTCCCAAGTAACTGGAATTATAGGCACACACCACCATGCCTGGCTTATTATTTATAGAGATAGTGTCTCACTTTTACCCAGGCTGGTCTTGTACTCCCAGCCTCCCAAAGTACTAGGATTATAGGCATGAGCCACCATGCCTGGCCTATAGTATTGCCGATTTTAACTTCACATGTTTTGGGTTTTAAGGTACTGATAGGAGTCGAGAAGACAGTCCAGAGCTGAACCCGCCCCCAGGCATAGAAGATAACAGACAGTGCGCATTGTGTTTGATGTATGGTGATGACAGTGCTAATGTAAGTACTTTGGAATGTGGGATTCTGGTTAATAGACACCCCAAAGAGCTATTTGTCCTTTGTTTTCTACGCCTGCTATCTGGGTGCTATTTATTTAATGGATGTTTGGCACTAAATTTATAGGACTTGGACTATTTTGAATAACTGACATAGTTGATTTAAAAAGTGATTTGCCTTAAATTAACCACTTTTTTTTTTTTTGGAGACAAAGTCTCAAGCTGTCGCCCTGGGTAGAGACTCTGGCATCATAGCTCATAGCAACCTCAAACTCTCCAGGCTTAAGTGAGTCTCTTGCCTCAGCCTCCTAAGTAGCTGGAATTACAAGTGCCCGCCACAACACCCAGCTATTTTTTGGTTGTAGTTGTCATTGTTGTTTGGCAGGCTGGGCTGGATTCAAACCCCCCAGCTCCGGTGTATGTGGCTTGTGCTTTACCCGCTTGAGGAACAGGCGCCAAGCCAAATTAACCTCTTAATGTTTATAATGTCTACTAATTTCTTTCTTTTTCTTTCTTTCTTTCTTTTTTTTTTTTTTTTTTTTTTAGAGGCAGAGTTTTGTTTTGTCGCCCTTGGTAGAATAGAGTGCTGTGTTGGTACAGCTCACAGCAACCTCCATCTCTTGGGCTTAGGCAACTTTCTTGCCTCAACCTCCCGAGTAGCTGGGACTACAGGCACCCACGACAATACCCAGCAATTTTTTTGTTGCAGTTTGGCCAGGGTCGGGTTTGAACCTGCCACCCTTGGTATATGGAGCTGGCGCCCTACTCACCAAGCCACAGGCGCCACCCTTTTTTTTTGAGACAGAGTCTTACTGTTTCACCCTGAGTAGAGAACCCTGGCGTCATCAAAGCTCACAGCAACCTCAAACTTTAGAGTTTGAGATCTTCTTGCCTCCGCCTTCCTAGTAGCTAGCACTACAGATGCTTCCCACAAGCTAGTTTTTTTTTTTTTGGAGGGGGGAGCAAATGGGATCTCACTCTTGCTCAGGCTGGTCTCAAACTCCTGAGTTCAAGGAATCCACCTTCCTCAGCCTCTCAGAGTGCTAGGATTACAGGTGTAAACCATTGCACCTGAGCAATGTCTAGTAATTTCTACTAGAAGTTCCTCAAAATATTTTATGAAAGTCACTAAAATGTAAGTTTTGTATTTAAAAGTTGTGTTTTGCTCAGCTCCCATAGTACAGCGGTTTCAGCACCAGCCACATACAACAAAGTTGGCGGGTTCAAACCCCACTCGGGCCAGCTAACCAACAATGACAACTGCAACAAAAAATAGCCGGGTGTTGTGGCAGGCACCTGTAGTCCCAGCTACTTGGGAGGATGAGGCAAGAGAATCACTTAAGCCCCCAAATTTGAGGTTACTGTGAGCTGTGATGCCACAGCACTGTACCCAGGGTGACATACTGAGACTTTGTCTCAAAAAGAAAAAAGAAATTGTGTTTGGCTCTGTGCCTGTAGCTCAACAGCTAGGGCGCCAGCCACATACACCAGGGCTGGTGGGTTCAAACCCAGCTCAGGCCTGCCAAACAACAGTGACAACTACAACCAAAAAATAGCCAGGCGTTGTGGCAGGCGCCTGTAGTCCCAGCTATTTGGGAAGCTGAGGCAAGAGAATAGCTTAAGCCCAAGAGTTTGAGGTTGCTGTGAGCTGTGACGCACAGCACTCTATCCAGGGCAACATAGGAAGAGACTCTGTCTCAAAAAAAAAAAAAAGAGTTTGTGTTTAATGTAGGATAGCAGATTGGCCAAGGGCCCCAGTTCTTTCAGGCTGCCTGGGGTTTATTTCTGTGCCGAACTGTCTACTTAGTGACCTTGTCAAGTAGCTTGACCTCTCTGATCCTCAATTCCATCTTTTTTTTTTTTTAAATTTAGTTTGTATTTTACAATCATAAGCTTAATTCCACAATCCAGCTAGACATGGAGAGGAATAAGGAAACTATGAAATCCAAAAACTGCAGTGAGAGCACAAGGATTACAGGATATCTCGAGCAAATGGGGTAGAGCGGTGTCCTCCTGAGCTACAGAAGGAATGGTTTGGAGGTTGAAACAAAACATGAAGTCAGATTTATTACAGTTGTCCACGGTCAATAAGGGGGATCTTCTTGCTGGTCTTGCCATTGGACCCAAAGCGGTCCGTGGCTTCCACAACAGTCATGCCTTCTTTCACCTTGCCAAAGCCTACATGCTTACCATCCATACACTCAGCCTTGGTAGGTGCAGATGAAAGATTGGGAACCGTTTGTGTTGGTTCCAGCACTTGCCATGGAAAAGATGCCAGGACCTGTAAGCTTTAGGATGAAGTTTTCTTCTTCAAATCTCTTCCTGGAGATAGACTGGCCACTCGGTTTCATCTTTAAAATGAAGATAATAATACTTACCTAAGAGTCTTTGTAAAGCTTAAAGTAAATAATGTATATAAAACCTCTATTTAGTGATTGGCACAAAGCAGACTTAAAATGTTTTAAAAATCTGAAAGAATTGGCTTTGAAATACAGTTCTAAAGAAGTCAATGAATGTATTTATAAACTTACCACATGTTGTTCTTTTGGGGGTTTTTTGAGACAGAATCTCACTTTGTTGCCCTTGATGGAGTGCCATGCCGTCATAGCTCACAGTAACCTCAACCTCTTGGGCTCAAGTGATCCCCTTGCCGCAGCTATAGGTGCCTACCACAATGCCTGGCTATGTTTAGAGATGGGGGTCTCACTCTAGCTCAGGCTGGTCTTGAACTCGTGAGCTCAGGCTATTCACCTGCCTTGGCCTCCCAGAGTGCTAAGTTTACAGGCGTGAGCCATCCCGCCTGGCCTTTTCAGTTTTTTTATTCCCTAGACTTGTAATATATTTTCAATCTATAGAAAAAGTAATGTAAAAAGGAAGGAATAGAAACAGAAACATTGAAAAATGAATTACAGGCTCGGCGCCTGTGGCTCAATGGGCTAAGGCGCCAGCCACGTACACCTGAGCCGGTGGGTTCAAATCCAGCCCGGGCCCGCCAAACAACAATGACGGCTGCAACCAAAAAAAAAAAAAAAAAAAATGGCTGGGCGTTGTGGCAGGCGCCTATAGTCCTAGCTACTTGGGAGGTAGAGGCAGGAGACTCGCTTGAGCCCAGGAATTGGAGGTTGCTGTGAGCTGTGATGCCACGGCACTCTATCCAGGGTGACTGCTTGAGGCTCTGTCTCAAAAAAAAGAAAAAAGAATTACGATTTTTATGTACATCTCTAAATTAAAGAATTGTAGTTGTTTTCTTCAAGTTATCTTGACTGAGGTAAAAATAATGTCAAGGAAAACTTTCTTTGGCATAATATTCTTTAAGAAAAAAAGAAATCACTTTATTTTGTAGGACGCTGGCCGTTTGCTATACATTGGCCAAAATGAGTGGACACATGTAAATTGTGCTTTGTGGTCAGCGGAAGTGTTTGAAGATGATGATGGCTCACTAAAGAACGTGCATATGGCTGTGATCAGGGGCAAGCAGCTGGTAAGAACTTATAAATAAATTTTATGAAAGAGATTCCCTTCCAGTTTCCAGGTGTTCTTTCTGTGGGTGAATGCGACCTCATTGACGTTTTTCACAGTGCTTTCAGGATAGTTAGCCAACATGTACTGGTTTACATAGTTCAACAGATTACCAATAAACAAAATGAACTGTACAAAACCCAGAATGGAGTGATTTTGTGGATGAGATGGTAAATGTCTTAAAACATGTGAAAGTCTGACTAGAGTTCTGTTCTTTCTGGATTTTAGAGATGCGAATTCTGCCTAAAGCCAGGAGCCACAGTGGGCTGCTGTCTCACATCCTGCACCAGCAACTATCACTTCATGTGTTCCCGAGCCAAGAACTGCGTCTTTCTGGATGATAAAAAAGTGTATTGCCAACGACATCGGGATTTGATCAAAGGCGAAGTGAGACAGCTTAGTTGCTTTTTTTCCCCTTAAAGAACAGACTTTAGGGTTTTAGAGCAGTTACAGGTTGATAGCAAAGTTGATGCAAGGCACAGAGATTTCCCATATATTCCCTGCCCTCACATATGCACAGCCTCCCCATTAGCAGCATCCTTCACCAGAGTTGTACACGTGTTATAAGTGATGAACACACATTAATACATTATTATTACCCAGAGTCCATAGTTTACGTTGTGGTTCACTCTTTTTTTTTTTTTTTTTTTTTGTAGAGACAGAGTCTCACTTATCGCCCACTGTAGAGTGCTGTGGCGTCACACAGCTCACAGCAACCTCCAACTCCTGGGTTTAGGCGATTCTCTTGCCTCAGCCTCCCCAGTAGCTGGGACTATAGGTACCCGCCACAACGCCTGGCTAGTTTTTTGTTTTTTGCAGTTTGGCGAGGCCGGGTTTGAACCCGCCACCTTCGGCATATGGGGCCGGTGCCCTACTCGCTGAGCCACAGGCCCTGCCCCTGTGGTTCACTCTTGATGTGCACGTTCTGTGTTTGGGCAAATGTAATAACATGTTTCTACCATTATAATATCATAAAATGTATTCTCGGCTTGGCGCCTGTGGCTCAGTGGGCTAAGGCGCCAGCCACGTACACCTGAGCTGGCGGGTTCGAATCCAGCCCGGACCCGCCAAACAACAATGACGGCTGCAACCAAAAAATGGCCAGGCGTTGTGGCGGGTGCCTGCAGTCCCAGCTACTTGGCAGGCGGAGGCAAGAGACTCGCTTGAGCCCAGGAATTGGAGGTTGCTGTGAGCTGTGATGCCACGGCACTCTATCCAGGGTGACAGCTTGAGGCTCTGTCTCAAAAAAAAAAAATAAATAAAATGTATTCTCACTGCCCTAAAAATGCTGTGGGTTCTGCTTATTCATTTCTACCTCCCCCACCCCTAGGCAGCCACTAATGTTTTTACTGTCTCCATACATAGTCTTGCCATTTCTTAGAGTTCCACATAGTTGGAATCATATAATATGTAGCATTTCAGACAGTCTTCTTCCTCTTAGCAATATGCATTTAAGTTTCTTATGGGTCTTTTCAGGGGTTTTTGAGTTGCTTTTTGAATTCTCTAGGAATTCAAGGGGAAGAGGGTAAAAATAGTAAAATGGTAAACTATTTTGCCTTTGCACTAGGTGTTCCTAAAATCAGCTCCTCTTATGACAAATACAGAAGTCCTGCTAGTACAACCCAAAGGTGATTTTGAGATACACTCTGTTCTTTCCTTCCGAGAGAGTCAATGTGTATCATGAGTATAATGTGTAAACGGACAGTCTGTTAATAGCTGTCATGGATTTTACTTAAGGTCGTTCCTGAGAATGGATTTGAAGTTTTTAGAAGAGTGTTTGTGGACTTTGAAGGAATCAGCTTGAGAAGGAGGTTTCTCAATGGCTTGGAACCTGAAAATATCCACATGATGATTGGTATGACTGAGGCCTTGGTCGTTGGGGAAGACTATATATATCATTGGGGCACTTTCTAGTCCTTAGTTATAAAATGACCCTCTTTATTATCTCCTCTAATCACTGCTTATTTCCTTGGCCAGGCTCCATGACAATTGACTGCTTAGGAATTCTGAATGATCTCTCTGACTGTGAAGATAAGCTCTTTCCTATTGGATATCAGTAAGTAGCACTATAAAGAGAAGACAGCAACCCCCCAACCTGAGTACCCTGAAGCCATGTGCAGGTCATTAAATCTGGAGACATACTTGTTAGCTTCTTTTAAATGCTATTAAAAATTAATCACATTTTTTGTTAGTTCTCTGGTTCTTCTGTGTATAGATTGGGACTAAAACAGCATTTTATGTTAGCTAACTAATGTTATAGAAGGAAACTACTGTTGGCATAATTTCAGAATTCTTTTTTTTTTTTTTCAGGCGTAAAAATGTGAACTTTTGTTCTGGAAATATTCAAAACAAATTTTAAAATTACAGAAAAAAATTGGGATCAAACTGCTTATAAACATTGGTGCTCCCATTTTCTTGTTTTGTTGTCTTCAATATTGAATTATTTTGAAATAAAACTTACATAGAAAACACAGGCGCAGTGTCTCACACCTGTAATTCTCACACTCTGGGAAACCAAGGCAGGAGGATAGCTTGAGCTTAGGCGTTCAAGACCTGCCTGAGCGAGATTGAGACCTGTCTCTACAAAAAATAGAAAAATCATCTGCTGGCTTGGTGGGTGCTTGTAGTCCCAGTTACTGGGGAGGCTGAGGCAGGATGATTACTTGAGCCCAAGAGTTTGAGGTTGCTGTGAGCGAGGCTGATGCCATGGCACTCTAGCCTGGAGCACCAGAGTGAATCTTTGAAAAAAAAAAAAAAAAAGAAAAGAAAAAGAAGGCAGAGCATGGTGGCTCACGCTGTAATCCAAGCACTCTGGGAGGCCAAGGCTGGCAGATTGCTTGAGCTCAAGAGTTATAGACCAGCCTGAGCAAGAGTTAGACCCTGTCTCTGCTAAAAATAGAAAAACTAGCCAGGTGTAGTGGGGCACGCCTGTAGTCTCACTACCCAGGAGGCTGAGGCAAGAGGATTGCTTAAGTCTAAGAGATTGAGGTTGCTGTGAGCTGTGATGATGACATGGCACTCTACTCAGGGACAACAGAGTGAAACTCCTGTCTCAAAAAAAAAAGAAAAAGAAAACATGGAGTCAGTTCTCTTAAGATTTCTCTAAATTCCATCCAGGTTCAGGTTTTCATAGACAGACCTCATACTTTGTTCTCAACTTTACATGTTTTAGCTCCTTCTAAAAATGAAAATCCCCACATTAATAATCAAATTCTCCAGTAAGAATTTTTGATCTTTCCTATATGAAGCAAATTGTCAAAATGTCTAACAAGCTGGCAATAAATTCAGAATTCCCCTTCTACTACTCCCTCTTGGGATTCTCATTTTGCAATATGTATTCCCAACTTACTTTACGTTCCATTTCTGATGACACAGACTGTACTCCACATTTAGCTGACAGCTCTTTGTACAAATTAGGCTCCACTAGCATTCAGCAAATTTGAAGCAATTACATTTCTCTTGTCTCATGGGGCTTTTCTCCCAAAGAAACACCTCAGCTTTGCCCTTAGTTTTATTTTAGGGCCTCACTTTGTATATATTGTGGAGAAGTAATCCTTTCCTAAAGGCTAATGGTATTTTTCTTTCTTTGGCTTTTTAGGATATTTTGCTATATTTGGCACCTGCTCATGATCTTGTGCTATTTTCTGAGAGGCTAGGAAAAACCAAGGACTTCAAAAAGCTTGGGACAACTTAACTAGGGGAATCTATACTAAGAATCCATGAAGTAAAGCTAAATTTTTATAGATAGTAGAGATCAAGGAACCTAGATGAAGACAGATCTCTCCTCTCCCTGGGGTGGTCATTTTCTCAAATCTCTCTGCCAGGTGTTCCAGGGTATATTGGAGCACCACAGATGCTCGCAAGCGCTGCGTATATACATGCAAGATAGTGGAGTGCCGTCCTCCAGTTATAGAGCCAGATATCAACAGCACTGTTGAACATGATGAAAACAGGACCATCGCCCATAGTCCAACATCTTGTACAGGTTAGTCTTTAATTAAGACATGACTTGGGCTTGGCACCCGTAGCACATATGGTACTAACTACATACACAAAAGTTGGTGGGTTTGAACCTGGCCAGGGCCAGCTAACCAACAATGACAACTGCAACAAAATATAGCTGGGCATTGTGGCGGGCACCCATAGTCCCAGCTACTCGGGAGGCTGAGGCAAGAGAATGGCTTGAGCCCAAGAGTTTGAGGTTGCTGTGAGCTGTGATGCCACGGCATGCTACCGAGGGTGACACAGTGAAACTCTGTCTCAAAAAAAAAAAGAAAAGCTGAAAGGAGTAGGGTGCCAGCCCCATATACCGGAGGTGGTGGGTTCAAACCCGGCCCCAGCCAAAAACTACAAAAATAAATAAATAAATAAATAAATAAATTTCAAACTATTAAAAAATCAAGAAGACATAACTTGAATTCAGTGTTTGGAGTACTGTGATTGAAAGGTTGGGGAAAAGTCATTTACATGGGAGGTCTCTCTCATTTGTTTCTAGGTCTACCTTTACCTATAGCTGGCTTTTTATTGGATCATTTGTTTGATATTTTAATTGGGGTTTTTTAGTTATGAGTTTTTATTTCCTGCCACAGAAAGTTCATCTAAGGAGAGTAAAAATACAGCTGAAATTGTTAGTCCTCCATCACCAGACCGACCTCATTCACAAACCTCTGGCTCCTGTTATTATCATGTCATCTCAAAGGTCCCTAGGATTCGAACACCCAGTTATTCTCCAACACAGAGATCCCCTGGCTGTCGGCCATTGCCTTCTGCAGGTAAAAGACTTCATTGACCTACTTGACCCAAAAAGGTCAGTCTAAAAATTAATTTATAATATTTTTAATTTTCAGAAGTCTTCTGTTTTATTTTTTTATTTTTATTTCAGGTTTAATTGATAATTCTTTCAGGCAACTTTACCTTGGTGACTTTTGATAGTTGAAAAATGTAGATTTCTGATACCTATAAATAATATACAGCCAATTAATAGAAACCAGTGACTTCCACACATTTGTTTTATCTATAATAGACTTTTTAACTTTTTCTCTGTTTAGGAAGTCCTACCCCAACCACTCATGAAATAGTCACAGTGGGTGATCCCTTACTTTCCTCTGGACTTAGAAGCATTGGCTCCAGGCGTCACAGCACTTCTTCCTTGTCACCCCAGCGGTCCAAACTCCGGATAATGTCTCCAATGAGGACTGGAAATACTTACTCCAGGAATAGTGTTTCCTCGGTTTCCACCATTGGGACTGCTACAGATCTTGAGTCAAGTGCCAAAGGAATCGATCATGTCTTAGGGCCACTAAGTTCAACTACTAATTTAGGGCAGAACACTCCTACTTCAAATTTGCAAAGGACAGTGGTTGCTGGAGGCACTAAAACCAGTCACTTGGATGGATCCTCATCTTCAGAAATGAAGCAGTCTAATACTTCAGACTTGCCATCTAAGAGCTCTTCTTTAAAGGGAGAGAAGACCAAAATGCTGAGTTCCAAGAGTTCAGAAGGATCTGCACATAATGTGGCTTACTCTGGAATTCCTAAACTGGCCTCACAGGTTCATAACACAACATCTGGAGAATTGAATGTTACTAAAATTGGCACTTTTGCTGAGCCCTCTTCAGTCTCCTTTTCTTCTAAAGAGGCCCTCTCTTTCCCACAACTCCATCTGAGAGGCCAAAGGAATGATCGAGACCAGCACACAGATTCTACCCAATCAGCAAACCCTTCTCCAAATGAAGGTACTGAAGTCAAAACCTTGAAGCTATCTGGAATGAGCAACAGATCATCCATTATCAATGAACATGTGGGATCTAGTTCCAGAGACAGGAAACAGAAAGGGAAAAAATCTTGTAAAGAAACTTTCAAAGAAAAGCATTCCAGTAAGTCTTTTTTGGAACCTGGTCAGGTGACTACTGGTGAAGAAGGAAACCTAAAGCCAGAGTTTGGTGATGAGGTTTTGACTCCTGAGTTTATGGGGCAACGACCATGTAACAATGTTTCTTCTGATAAGATTGGAGATAAAGCCCTTTCTATTCCAGGAGTTCCCAAAGCCCCACCCATGCAAGTAGAAGGATCTGTCAAGGAATCACAAGCATCCCGGAAACGCACAGTCAAAGTAACACTGACACCTCTAAAAATGGAAGGTGAGAACCAATCCAAAAGTGCCCTAAAAGAAAGTAGTCCTGCTTCCCCCTTGCAAATGGAGTCGGCATCACCAACAGAACCACTTCCAGCCTCTGAAAGTCCAGGAAATGGTCCAGTGGCCCAACCAAGTCCCAATAATACCTCATCCCAGGATTCTCAAAGTAACAACTATCAGAATCTTCCAGTACAGGACAGAAACCTAATGCTTCCAGATGGCCCCAAACCTCAGGAGGATGGCTCTTTTAAGAGGAGATATCCCCGTCGCAGTGCCCGTGCACGTTCTAACATGTTCTTTGGGCTCACCCCACTCTATGGAGTAAGATCCTATGGTGAAGAAGACATTCCCTTCTATAGCAGCTCAACTGGGAAGAAGAGAGGCAAGAGATCAGCTGAAGGACAGGTGGACGGGGCTGATGACTTAAGCACTTCCGATGAAGATGACTTATACTATTACAATTTCACAAGAACAGTGATTTCTTCAGGTGGAGAGGAGAGGCTGGCATCCCACAATTTATTTCGGGAGGAGGAACAATGTGATCTTCCAAAAATTTCACAATTAGATGGTGTCGATGATGGGACAGAGAGTGATACCAGTGTCACAGCCACGACAAGGAAAAGCAGCCAGATTCCAAAAAGAAATGGTAAAGAAAATGGAACAGAGAACTTAAAGATTGATCGACCTGAAGATTCTGGGGAAAAAGAACATGTCATTAAGAGTACTGTGGGTCACAAAAATGAGCCAAAGATGGATAACTGCCATCCTGTAAGCAGAGTTAAAACACAGGGACAGGATTCCTTGGAAGCTCAGCTGAGCTCATTGGAGTCAAGCCGCAGAGTCCACACAAGTACCCCCTCAGACAAAAATTTACTTGACACATACAATACTGAGCTTCTGAAGTCAGATTCAGATAATAACAACAGTGATGACTGTGGGAATATCCTGCCTTCAGACATTATGGACTTTGTGCTAAAGAATACTCCATCCATGCAGGCTTTAGGTGAGAGCCCAGAGTCATCTTCATCAGAACTCCTGAATCTTGGTGAAGGTTTGGATCTTGACAGTAATCGTGAAAAAGACATGGGTCTTTTTGGAGTATTTTCTCAGCAGCTGCCAACAACAGAAACTGTGGACAGTAGTGTCTCTTCCTCTATCTCAGCAGAGGAGCAATTTGAGCTGCCTCTGGAGCTACCATCTGATCTCTCTGTCCTGACCACCCGAAGCCCCACTGTCCCTAGCCAGAATCCCAATAGGCTAGCTGTAATCTCAGACTCAGGGGAAAAGAGAGTAAGCATCGCAGAAAAATCTGTAGCCTCCTCTGAAGGTGACCCAGCACTGCTGAGTCCAGGAGTAGATCCAACTCCTGAAGGCCACATGACTCCTGATCATTTTATCCAAGGACACATGGATGCAGACCACATCTCCAGCCCTCCTTGTGGTCCAGTGGAACAAGGTCATGGCAACAATCAGGATTTAACTAGAAATAGTAACACCCCTGGCCTTCAGGTACCTGTTTCCCCTACTGTTCCTATCCAGAACCAGAAGTATGTGCCCAATTCTACTGATAGTCCTGGCCCATCTCAGATTTCTAATGCAGCTGTCCAGACCACTCCACCCCACCTGAAACCAGCCACTGAGAAACTCATTGTTGTTAACCAGAACATGCAGCCACTTTATGTTCTCCAAACTCTTCCGAATGGAGTGACCCAAAAAATCCAATTGACGTCTTCTGTTAGTTCTACACCCAGTGTGATGGAGACAAATACTTCAGTACTGGGGCCCATGGGAAGTGGTCTCACCCTAACCACAGGCCTGAATCCAAGCTTGCCAGCTTCTCAATCTTTGTTCCCTTCTGCTAGCAAAGGATTGCTCCCCATGCCTCATCACCAGCACTTACATTCCTTCCCTACAGCTACTCAAAGTAGTTTCCCACCCAACATCAGCAATCCTCCTTCAGGCCTCCTTATTGGGGTTCAGCCTCCTCCTGATCCCCAACTTTTGGTTTCAGAAACGAGCCAGAGGACAGACCTCAGTACCACAGTAGCCACTCCATCCTCTGGACTCAAGAAAAGACCCATATCTCGTCTACAGGCCCGAAAGAATAAAAAACTTGCTCCCTCTAGTACCCCTTCAAACATTGCCCCTTCTGATGTGGTTTCTAATATGACACTGATTAACTTCACATCCTCACAGCTTTCAAATCATCCCAATCTGTTAGATTTGGGGTCACTTAATACTTCATCTCATCGAACTGTCCCCAACATCATAAAAAGATCTAAATCTGGCATCATGTATTTTGAACAGGCACCCCTGTTACCACAAAGTGTGGGAGGAACTGCTGCCACAGCGGCAGGCACATCGACAATAAGCCAGGATACTAGCCACCTCTCATCAGGGCCTGTGTCTGCCTTGGCATCTGGTTCTTCTGTCTTAAATGTTGTATCCATGCCAACTACAACAGCCCCTACAAGTAGTACATCAGTTCCAGGACATGTGACCTTAACAAACCCAAGGTTGCTTGGTACCCCAGATATTGGTTCAATAAGCAATCTTTTAATCAAAGCTAGCCAGCAGGGCCTGGGAATTCAAGACCAGCCTGTGGCTTTACCACCAAGTTCAGGAATGTTCCCACAACTGGGGACATCACAGACTCCCTCTACTGCTGCAATGACAGCAGCATCGAGCATCTGTGTGCTCCCGTCTACTCAGACTACAGGCATCACAGCTGCTTCACCCTCTGGGGAGGCAGAAGAACACTATCAGCTTCAGCATGTAAACCAGCTCCTTGCCAGCAAAACTGGGATACTCTCTACCCAGCGTGACCTTGATTCTGCTTCAGGGCCCCAGGTGTCCAACTTCACCCAGACAGTAGATGCTCCTAATAGCGGGGGACTAGAGCAGAACAAGGTGTTATCCTCGGCTGTTCAAGCCCGCTCATCCTCTCCTGGGAGCTCTCCGTCCTCTGCACAGCAGTCAGCAAGCCCTTCAGTACCAGGTCCCACCAAGCCCAAACCAAAAATCAAGCGGATTCAGCTGCCCTTGGACAAAGGGAATGGCAAGAAGCACAAAGTTTCTCATTTGCGGACCAGTTCTTCTGAAGCACACATTCCAGACCAAGAAGCCAACACAACATCCCTGAGCTCAGTCACAGGGTAAGAGAACCAGATACTAGCTATGCTAAGTCTGGGGTTTTGTGTTCTGGATTAGGGCTGTTTAAGTGGTAGTGTTTTGGGAGAGACACTCTTCTGTCCGAGTTGCATTTCTAGGGAGTTTTCAGAGTTTGACTTTCTTTTCCTCCCAGTGGTGATATATAGAGCAAAATTTAGTCCCATCCATGGGCTGTTTGTCTCTTGGATAGAACCACTTCTCTTGATTATTCTTTGCTCTGATTTCAGATGGTGCTGCCATTTGTTCTGGAGGGCAGAGTCCCCTGTTGTACATCCTCATGGAGCCCTTTTTTTAAACTTGATCATTAAAGTATAACATACATAAAGTGCACTAGTGAATTTTTACATAAGTGTGCACCTGTGTAGCCACCATTTACATCAAGATAGGGAACATACCTAGCACCCTGCAAGGCTCCTTGTGCCCTCTCTTAGTCAGTACCTCCTCAGGGTAACCATTGTTCTAACTTTTATGACCATAGGTTAGTTTTGCTGGCTCATAAATTTTATCAGATGCTGGCAGAGTCATTTCTTTAGATTGACCTCCACATTTAATTCAATATATACTATATTTACTGGTCGTTTTTCTTAAAAAGATACAAATGATTCTGTTTCAGGACTCCAGGAACAGAAGCTGAGCAACAGAATACATCTGGTGTGGAACAGTCATCACAAAAGGAGTGTGGGCAACCTTCAGGGTAAGGTTAAAAGTTAGTGCTCTAAGTGGCCAGGTGCAATGGTGTAGCTGTTGGGAAGCTAAGTGCGAGAATCACTTGAACCCAGGAATTTGAGGCTGTGGTGAGCTATGATCATGCCACCACACTCCAGCCCAGGCATCAGAGCAAGACCCTATCTCTAAAACAAATAAAAAAATAAAATAAGTCTCTAAGACCCTCACTTCTATTTACCTCATTGAAAAAAAGAGTTCTTGGGCTTGGTGCCTATGGCTCAACGGGCTAAGGCGCCAGCCACGTACACCTGAGCTGACGGGTTCGAATCCAGCCTGGGCCGGTCAAACAACAATGACAGGTGCAACCAAAAAATGGCCGGTTGTTGTGGCAGGCGCCTGTAGTCCCAGCTACTTGGCAGGCGGAGGCAGGAGACTCGCTTGAGCCCAGGAATTAGAGGTTGCTGTGAGCTGTGATGCCACAGTGCTCTACCCAGGGTGACAGCTTGAGGCTCTGTCTCAAAAAAAAAAAAAAAAAAAAAAAAAAAAAGAGTTTTTTGTGATGTACATTGATTTTTGGTGTTTTGCCAATTGTTTTTTTCATGGGAGTAATACAGGATGGTAAAAAAACACGACATAGAAGTATTTAAATAACTGGGTAACGGTTCCCTACTTGTCCTACCCGTCCCTTCCCAATCTCTTCCCTAGAGGTAACTTGATAATTTGTTTTTATCCATGCACACATTTCTTTGCATATACAGATCTAGATGATATATGCACATATATAAAAGTGGTAGTGTTTTCTTTTACATAAAAGGCGTTCTGTTGTATATGCTCCTCTGTGCTTGGTTCTCACTTGTGTGGTGTCGTGTGCTTCCTTCCATACCAGGACATGGAGACGCACGTCTCTTTTCTAGTAGCTGCCTTCATTTCTGTTGAATGGATCAACAGTAATTTAGTGGTATACATTTGGATTGTTTCAGGATTTATTTAATTTTAGCAGCTTATTTTATTTATTATTATTTTTTTTTTTTTTTTTTGCAGTTTTTGGCCAGGGCTGGGTTTGAACCTGCCACCTCTGGTATATGGGGCCGGTGCCTTACTCACTGAGCCACAGGTGCCACCCAGGATTTATTTAATTTTATAAAGTAAAAATTGTTGGTGGCTTACTAGCTTGTGCATCTTTTTCTCATTTTATTTTATTTATTTATTTTATTTTTTTCCTTTCTTCCTTTAGCGATTCTCTTGCCCTTTGCCTCCCAAGTAGCTGGGATTACAGGCGCCTGCCACAACACCCGGTGTTTTTTTTTTTTTTTTTTTTTGGTAGAGACGAGGTCTTTTACTCTGGCTCATTCTGGCTCATGCTGGTCTCTAACCCTCCGAGCTCAGGAAATCCACCTGCCTTGGCCTCCCACAGTGCTGGGACTACAGGCGTGAGCCACCATGCCCGGCCCTGTATCTTTTTTTTATTGTTTGGGAATCATGGAGCGTACAAAGAATTAGGTCACACTGATTGCTAAAGCCCCTCTTATAATGGTGTCCCACCCCCAAGAGGTGTGCCATGCCCGTGACTCCCCATTCCCCTCTTTCCGTTTTCTTTTCTTTTTGGGGGGAGACAGAGTCTCTGTTTGTCACCCTCAGTAGAGTGCTGTGGTATCATAGCTCACGGCAACCTCAAATTCTTGGATTTAAGCGATTCTCTTGCCTCAGCCTTCTGAATAGCTGGGAATACAGGTGCATGCCACAGCACCCTGCTATTTTTAGAGACGAGGTCTCGCTCTGGCTCAGGCTGGTCTGGAACCTGTAAGTTCAGGCAATCTACCTGCCTCAGCCTCCCAGGGTACTAGGATTACAGGCCTCATAAAAGACAGGTTTTTTTTTTTTAGAGACAGAGTTTCACTTTGTCACCCTTGGTAGAGTGCCATGGCTTCACAGCTCACAGCAACCTTCAGCTCCTGGGCTTAGGCCATTCTCTTGTCTCAGGCTCCTGAGTAGCTGGGACTACAGGCGCCCGCCACAACGCCCAGCTATTTTTTTGTTGCAGTTCAGCCAGGGCCAGGTTTGAACCCGCCACCCTTGGTATATGGGGCCGGCGCCCTACTCACTGAGCCACAGGCGCCGCCCATAAAAGACAGTTTTATGTTTGGCACCATACAGTGGTGTGTGTGGTTGTGTGTTCATTCAACAAGTTCTACAGAAAGGCCCTGCG
The DNA here is from genome assembly GCA_963574655.1 of Perodicticus potto. Taxonomy (NCBI): domain Eukaryota; kingdom Metazoa; phylum Chordata; class Mammalia; order Primates; family Lorisidae; genus Perodicticus; species Perodicticus potto. The sequence continues at coordinate 17,566 of CAUYRH010046476.1, forward strand.
GTTCATTTTCTAGTAACATTCTGTAAAACTAACACAGCTGTATGGCAGACGTTGGGCAGTTTTTAGTCTTTGAATTGAAGAAGTAACTGATGTCATATTTCACGTTTGAATTTATTTTTATTTAGGCAAGTGGCTGTCCTTCCAGAGATTCAGGTGACACAAAATCCAGCAAATGAACCAGAAAGTACAGGTATGTGGGTGGTAACAGGTTAAAACCAGAATTTCAAAGCTAAAAGGATGATTAAAGTCACCTACTTTGCCTCCTGATCTTCTAGATTTAAAAAACAAACAAACAAAAAAATCTAAAGTCCAGAGAAGTTAAGTGATTGGCTAAAGTTGTAGATCGAAACTCAGAGCATCTCTGCCCTAGTGCAGTGGTTTTCTAGTACACACTCTGTGATTATCTTTCAGCGAAAGGACACAAAAAAACATCCATAAATACTTTTCATTCTATGGGTTTTAACAGCAGTGAGATTTAAGTAGCTAATAATAACCTGACTTCACCCTTTAGGTGTCACTAAAGAAAACCAAGCAGCATTTTTGTTAGCTAATCAGTTTTTGGTTACAACACCACATACATCTCCGTATCATTTTCTGTCTGGAATGGATGAGGAAACAAGTGGTCTCTTCAAGATTAGAGAGCTCTGCATATAAGGCCTTGCCCAGTTCCACAGATAGGACTTCCCATTAGAGAACCAGGTGGGAAAAATGCTCAGGCATAAGATTTGGGATATTATCTCATCCCACTGGTTTGTTGACTCTAGAGGATTGACCCTTCTGTTTATGTGAAGGGTGGTGACTGATAGGGCATCTGAAGCCAAGGTGGATTGAAATCCCGCCTTTACCATTTACTAGCTATATGAACTTAGGCTAGTTACTTTGCCTCAGTTTTTCACTTTTAAAATGGAGATGCACGTAATAGTTAACACCTATCTCAGTGGGTTACTGTGGGGATTAGATGAGTTAACTTACGTGAAGTTCCTAGAAGAGATCCTCATGTATGGTAAGCACTTTATATATATATATATGAACTATTGTTCGTTTTTTGCCTGTGACCCTATTGAGGGCAGTTACGTACTGAAAACTATCAGGTGGTCATGCCAGAAACTCTACCACAGAGACAGCATAACTTCGTGTAAAACAAACAAACAAAAAACCAAAAAAACGGTTGTAGTCACTTTCTAGCTATGTCCTAGGGCAAGCTCTTTGAGCCTCAGTTTTGTTATCTAAATGGAAATAGTAAGCCCACTATGGAGTGTGGTCAGGTTTAGAGACAGAGTATGTAAAGTACTCTGCACATAGTGCTCATAAACATTTGTTGCTGCAGCCACTTTCGCCCTCATACGTGTTTCTTCCCCCTAGAACCTAAAACAGTGGAAGAAGAAGAAAGTAATTTCAGCTCTCCACTGATGCTTTGGCTTCAGCAAGAACAAAAGCGGAAGGAAAGCATTGCTGAGAAAAAGCCCAAGAAAGGACTTGTTTTTGAAATTTCAAGTGATGATGGCTTTCAGATCTGTGCAGAAAGTATTGAAGGTGAGTGAATTAAATTACGTTCACCTGCCAGCAGAGATCCTGTCTCAGCTAGATCTGTATTCTATGAGTATTTGTACCATGTAGGTGGACCTTTCATATTAGGTGTCAGGAGAATACTTGGAGGCTCATACATTTTCCTTGTTCTTGAGAAGTTTGTCTTATGGAGAAATAGCTATAATTTATGTGAAAAGTTAATGATACAAATTATATTTTCAAGGTTATACACATCTTAGCAGAGCTCATGAGAACTCTGCTTCTTTTTCCAGCCTTGTTTTCTGCCACTTCCTCATGCACCTTCCTTGCCGCTCTCTCTCTCCTGTGCCTTTATACTCGCTCTTCCCTCTGCCTGGACGCTCTCCCTGCCCTTACCCACCTGGTGAGTTCCAGCTCGCCTTTCACAGTCTAGTTCAGACTGTCTTCCCTGACTGGAGGCAGTGAAGCACTCCCGCATCATCCTTTTCAATTTTAGGTAGCTTAAAATTTATTCTGTAAATTTTTTAAATTTTTATTTCTCTCTTGGTCAACAGCAAACTTCTAGTAAGGGCTGGCATTTTATTTCCTTATTAGCCTTTGTGTCCTGAGCATGTAGGTGCTCACTGGCCTTTGAAGGACTAGTGAATATTCTCTAGGCTATCAGTACTAAAAGAGTTTGATGGGAAGAAAGATACCATGGGTAAGTTAGGGTTATCCAGAAATCCATGAAGGTTAATAGAATGGAAGATTCTTATTAAAAGAAAAGAATTTGGGTAAGGCAAAGAGGAATGGGGAGGGCTTTCTGAGAAGCAGGGATGTGAGCAAAGTTAGAAAGGCAGGATTGTTTTTGGTAGGTTTAGAGTTGTATCAGGTGGGTGGATGATACAGAAATCCACGTGAGGGAATAGTGAAGGAAAATGCTGGAAAGGTGGAGGGGGCATAAGTTTCGGAGGACTTCAGTGCCAGGCCATGAGGCCTTTCAAAACTTGGGGCAGTGAAATAAAAGTAGAATTTCAGAAAACTTAATGTAGTAGCTCCATGTAGAACTGGAGACACTTAAAGACAAGAGGTCACTAATGAGAGTATTGCTAAAAAGGAGATGTCAGGTAATAAAACCCATTTTTCTGTGGGAAAAGAAAGGAAAGAAGAATGGATACGCTTGGTGACAACTTGAATATAAGGACTGGCGAAGGAAGAATAACTATGAAGATTCAGATCTGGGTGGCTAAAAGAAAGGGTATGGAGAACAAAGAACATGTGTAAGGAGAAGATGAGTTCCACATCAGATAGTGAGTGTGAACTGGTGGTTAAGAATATAAGTGGAAATCTCTAGCCGATAGTAAGAAATCATAGGCTCTCAGGTTAGAGCTTGAAGGGATCACTAGTTCTGCCCCTTGATTTTAAGGAACTGAAAGTTTTTGACCTCCCCATAGTCCTGGTTAAATCATTACTACTGCTACTGTTTTTGGTTAGGGGTGCAAGGAGCAGAAGTAGTGCAAACATTGAGGTATGAGAGCCAGACTCACATCAAGGAGTGTGAATGCCTCGGAGAACTCAGTCATTTCAGGGACTTGCCTTAGTGCTTCTGTGACCTCTAACAGAGGGCACCACTGCTAGGTGATCCACCTTCCTGCGTCTTTCTCCTTTAACGACTGATTTAAACGCCTAAGAAAAACAAGAAAACACTATTCTAAAAGGGCATGTGCTCACGCTAGGGAGTCTAAGCATAGTGCTTATGCCCACCATTAGTATTGTTTGTGTGAATATTTTTTGGCCTACGGATTTCTTTATTTCCATACAGATGCCTGGAAGTCACTGACAGATAAAGTCCAGGAAGCTCGATCAAATGCCCGCCTAAAGCAGCTCTCATTTGCAGGTAATGGCTGAGGCTGTTATTCTATTCCTGTCTCAGAATATTCTGGTAATTTGTTAGCCAAAGCCGGAGAGTTGATTCTACCAAAAAAAGAAATCTACCTTTTAAAAAAATAATAATAATTTTTCACAGCTTTATTGAGATATAATTGATATACCATATAATTCACCCACTTAAAGCATACAATTCAGAGGTTTTTAATATAGTCACAGAGTTGTGTAACTATCACTACTGTATAATTAGTAGTCATTCCTCATTCCCAGCCCTTGGCAACCACAAATCTACTTCCGTCTTTATGGACTTGCCTATTCTAGATATCTCATACAGATGAAATGGCTTCTTTTAGTTAACATAATTTTTCCAGGTTCCTCTCTGTGTTACATTGTGTCAATACTTTGGTCCTTTTTTTTTTTTTAAGAGACAGAGTCTGACTTTATCGCCCTCAGTAGTGTGCAGTGGCATCACAGCTCACAGCATCCTCCAACTCCTGGGCTTAGGAGATTCTATTGCCTCAGCCTCTCAAGTAGCTGGGACTACAGGCGCCTGCCACAACGCCAGGCTATTTTTTATTACAGGTTGGTCCTGGCCGGGTTTGTTATATGGGGCTGGCGCCCTGCCTACCAAGCCATAGGTGCTGCCCACTTCCTTCCTTTTTCATTGAGAAGTAATAGTCCACGTGTGTTTGTGTGTGTGTGTGTGTGTGTGTATATATATGTATGTATGTGTGTGTGTGTGTATAAGTTTATATATTCATTGATTGATGGACATTTTCCATTTTTTGACCATTGTGAATACTGCTGCCACAAATATTTATATACAAGTTTTTGTGTAGAAGCGTTTTTATTTTTCTTGGGTATATACTTAGGAGTGGAATTAATGGATCATATGGTAACTCTGATTAACTTTTTGAGGAACTGCAAAATTGTTGCTTTCCTCTAAACTGACTGCATCATTTTATATTTGTACCTCCAATGTGTGGCAGTTCCAATTTCTCCACATCCTTGCTTTCTCTTTTTTAGATTTTGGACATCCTAGTAAGTGTGAAATGGTATCTCATTGTGGTTTTGTTATACCTTTTATAAAACTGAAATCATTTCTCATTGTTATTAGACTTAAACTCATATTTAGGCAGCATAAAAACTTACTAATATACTTGTTTTGAGTGAACATTGAAGATTTTAATTTAACCTAAGGTAGAAATCGTCCATTGACTCTGTTTCTTCCACCTCTATCTATCACTCCTACCTTCTTCCAGATTTGTTCTAGGAATGTAGGCAAATGGGTCTTAGAGGAATTTAACTTTTTCTTTTTTTTGGTTTTGCTTGGTTTTGTTTTTTTAGATAGGATCTTGCTCTGTTGCCCAAGCTGGAGAATACAGTGGCATTATCATGGCTCGCTGCAACCTTAAACTCCTGGGCTCAAGTGATTCTCCTGCTTTAGTCTCCCAAGTAGCTGGGACTACAGGCTCATGCCACCACACCTGGCTTATTTTTCTATTTTTTTGTAGCAGTGAGGTCTCCCTGTGTTTCTCATGCCAGGTTTCAAACTTTTGAGCTCAAGCAGTCCCCTGCTTCAGCCTCCCAAAGTGCTAGGATTATAGGCATGAGCCACCATGCCCCGCTAGATTTAGCATTTGGAGATAATATAGATAAAGGTGGAAGATATGGGCCCTCTCTTACATTACTGGTGGGTATATAAATTATTAATACAACCACTTGGGAAAATAAGCAGTAACTGGCCCAGCCCGGATCAGCAACAACAACAAAAATAGCCAGGTGTTGTGGCGGACGCCTGTAGTCGCAGCTACTTGGGAGGCTGAGGCAAGAGAATCGCTTAAGCCCGAGAGTTTGAGGTTGCTGTGAGCTGTAACGCCACAGCACTCTACTGAGGGTGACATAATGAGAGTCTGTCTCCAAAAAAAAAAAAGTCCTTGAAGCAAGCCAGGCACAGGGGTGCATGGCTGTAGTCCCAGGTGCTCAGGAGGCCAAGGCAGGAAGATTGCTTTAGCACAGGAGTTCAAGGCCACAGTGCACTATGATCATACTTGTGAATAGCCACAACATTTCAGCTTGGCAGTGTAGTGAGACTCGTTTCTTAAAAAAATACATGTGCAAGGTGGCGCCTGTGGCTCATTGAGTAGGGCGCCAGCCCCATATACCGAAGCTGGTGGGTTCAAACCCAGCCTCGGCAGAACTGCAAAACAGAAAAATAGCCCGGCGTTGTGGCAGGCGCCTGTAGTCCCAGCTATCAGGAGGCAAGGGAATCGCCTAAGCCTAGGAGTTGGAGGTTGCTGTGAGATGTGTGACGCCATGGCACTCTACCATGGGTGAGAAAGTGAGACTCTGTCTCTACAAAAAAAAAAAAAATACATGTGCTTATTAACTTTTATAAAAAGTCTTTAACACAAAGGAGACAGCAGCCAGGAGGTTAGCTCATGCCTGGAGGTCGAGGTGGGTGGATTGCCTGAGCTCACAGGTTTGAGACCAGCCTAAGCTAGAGTGAGACCCCCTTCTCTAAAAAAAAAGAGCTGGGTGTTGTGGCTGGTGCCTGTAGTCCCAGCTACACAGGAGGGTGAAACAAGAGAATTTGCTTGAGCCCAAGAATTTGAGGTTGCTGTGAGCTGTGATGCCAATAGCACTCTACTGAGAGTGACAAAGTGAGACAGAGTCAAAACAAAAAAAACCATAGGAGACAGCAGATTAATGACAAAGTCCTGAAGTGGACATGTCTTTCTTTCTTAATTAATTAATTTATTATATTGTTTGGGATTCACTGAGGGTACAAAGAATTAGGTTATACTGATTGCATTTGTTAGGTAGAGTCCCTTTTATAATTGTGTCGCGTCCCTAAGAGGTGTGCCATACACCATAACCCCCCAGCTCCCTCTCTCCTCCCCTCTTCCCACTCCCTCATTTCCCTACACCCTCACCCCCATTAGCTCATCTACTGCCTCCATATCAGAATAAGTACATTGGATTCTTGCTTCTCCATTCTTGTGATGCTTTACTAAGAATATATTCCACCTCAGTCCAGGTTAATACAAAAGCGGAGATGTCTTTAATGTGTTCATTGTCTGTCTCATCCATGAAATAAAGGCTCTGCAAATATAGGTACCTGCCTGTCTTGTTCACCACTATATTTCCAAGGTCCTATCTGGCACAGCAGAGAGATGAAATGAATGCCTGGGATATTATAGTTATGTAGTACCTATTTGTCAAATGAGTAAATGAATCCCTTACTAACAGAACAGATTGTTCCCTCTTAAGAGTTCCCGGCTCGGCTCCTGTAGCTCAAGTGGCTAAGGCGCCAGCCACATACACCAGAGCTGGCAGGTTCAAATTCAGCCAGGGCCGCCAAACAACAATGACAACTACAACCAAAAAATAGCCGGGCATTATGGCGGGCACCTGTAGTCCTAGCTACTTGGGAAGCTAAGGCAAGAGAATCGCTTAAGCCTAAGAGTTAAAGGTTGCTGTGAGCTGTGACGCCACAGCACTCTACCCAGGGTGACAACTTGAGACTCTTGTCTCAAAAAAAAAAAAGAGTTCCCGGGCAGCGCCTATGGGTCAACGGAGTAAGGCACCAACCCCATATGCCGGAGGTGGCGGGTTCAAACCTAGCCCCAGCCAAAAAAAAAAAAAAAAAAAACTGCAAAAAAAAAAGAATGAGTTCCGATAGTACTTTACACTACACCTTGTTTTGGACACTTTTTATATTGTATGATTTGTGTAAATATCTACATATCTCCCTTTCTTTGCCATAGTTCTCTGAGAACAAGGGCCATGCATAATTCAGCTATGTTGTGCCATTACTACCACAATACCTGATCTCATTGCAAGCTCTGGTGAATGTAGAGTTGCACATTCAGTCTGCATATTAAAATAAACATTCTGTGAAAATATACTGAGTATTGAAGACAGAGTTTTACACTGTTGTCCTGGGTAGAGTGCTATGGCATCATAGCTCACAGCAACCTCAAACTCTTGGGCTTAAGTGATCCTCTTGCCTCAGCCTCCTGAGTAGCTAGGACTACAGGCTCCTGCCACAACAACTGGTTTTTTTTTAGTAGACACGGGGTCTTGTTCTTGTTCGGGCTGGTTTTGAACTCCTGAGCTCAAGTGATACACCTGCCTTAGCCTCCCAAAGTGCTAGGAGTATAGGTTTGAGCCACTGCACTTGGCCTTAGTATGTTTTTCAATGTCTTTTTCTACCTAAGAATTCATAGTAGTCTAAAACTCCCAGGAAAAAAAAAATCTTAGAGAAAATTAGTGTTGTGTAGGAAAAGGAAGTTTGCCATTGCCTTATGTGGCATAAGGTCTTACATTGTTAAATACTTAAAAGTCTAGTTCCAACTACACCCACAGTTGTACCATCGTGCTCATAAGAATGTTGCTTACCTAGAGACTTCATTCATTTCTTTCTTTCTCTCTCTCTTTCTTTCTTTTCTTTCTTTCAACAGAGTCACACTTTATCACCCTTTAGGTAGAGTGCCGTGTCATCATAACTCACAGCAACCTCAGACTGACTCTTCAGCTCAAGTAATCCTCTTGCCTCAGCCTCCCAAGTAGCTGGGACTGCAGGCACCCGCCACAACACCCAGCTGGTTTTTTTTTGTTTGTTTGTTTTTTTGAGACAGAGCCTCAAGCTGTCCCCCTAGATAGAGTGCTGTGGCATCACAGCTCACAGCAACCTCCAATTCCTGGGCTCAAGCGAGTCTCCTGCCTCCGCCTCCCAAGTAGCTGGGACTACAGGCGCCCGCCACAACACCCGGCCACTTTTTGGTTGCAGCCATCGTTGTTGTTTGGCGGGCCCGGGC
>CAUYRH010046477.1:0-32174 GCA_963574655.1 Perodicticus potto
TTTTTTTTTTTTTTATTGTTGGGGATTCATTGAGGGTACAAGAAACCAGGTTACACTGATTGCATTTGTTAGGTAAAGTCCCTCTTACAATAGTGTTTTCCCCCAAAAGGTGTGGCACACACCAAGACCCCACCCCCTCGCTCCTTCCCTCTCTCTGCTCTTCCTTTCCCCACCCCTCCCTCATTCATTCTCTTTCTGCTTTTTTTTGTTTTTTGTAGAGACAGAGTCTCACTGTATCGCCCTCGGTAGAGTGCGGTGGCGTCACAGCTCACAGCAAACTCCAGCTCTTGGGCTTAGGCGATTCTCTTGCCTCAGCCTCCTGAGTAGCTGGGACTACAGGCGCCCGCCGCAACGCCCAGCTATTTTTTTGTTGCAGTTCAGCTGGGGCAGGTTTGAACCCGCCACCCTCGGTATATGGGGCCAGCGCCCTACTCGCTGAGCCACAGGTGCCGCCCTCTTTTTTTTTTTTTTTTTGAGACAGAGTCTCAGTTGGTCGCCCCCAGTAGAGTGCCCTGGAATCATCATAACTCACAGCAACCTCTAACTGTTGGGCTCAAGCAATTCTCTTGCCTCAGTCACCTGAGAGGCTGGGACTATAGGTGCCTCCCACAATGCCTGGCTATTTTTTTGTTGTTTTTTTTAAGAGATAAAGTCTCAACTAGCTCAGGCTTATACTCTTTATAATAGTTTAGGTGAACTACTAGGATACAAAATAAACTTTTTTTACATGGAATCTCACTCTGCCACTCTGTCTAGAGTGCAGCACCATCATCATAGCTCAATGCAACCTCGAACTTCTGGTCTCAGCCTTCTAAGCATTTGGGACTGTAGCCTTGCACTGCCATACCCCAGCTAATTTTTTACATTTTTACTAGAGATGGGATCTCATTCTTGCTTCTGAGCTTCATTGATCCTCCCACCTCAGCCTCCCAGAATGCTAGGATTTATAGGTGTGAGCCATTGTGCCCTAAAAATTCATAATATTATAATAGAAAAATTGAAAAAATCTACTTTCTCGTGGCTCAGGTATAATATATTGCATCATCAAAACTACTTACATACAAATCTACAACACATAATCAAAACCCAGCAAAGCTACACAACGATATTTGTTCCAAAAGCAGTTAAAAGGTAGATAAAAGATGGGGTAACCATTACCTTTTAAAAAACAATTTTAATTTTTTCCTTTTTCTAAAAATCTGGAATTCCTCAGATTTTCAGTTCTAAGAGGCAATTCTTATTTAATTCTAGCATTTCATTACTTAAAATAGTAAAGAAAACTAATCACTATTACTACATATTTAAGCAAAAATTCCCTTGAAAATAAACATAGGAAAAATACTAGTGAGAAAAGGATGAGATGGTGAAGGTTCTTCAGGAAAAGCAACCTACTGGAATGAACAGGTCAATAAATAAAACTATTTGTCGAATGGGACAGTCACCTATTTTCAGATCATTGAGATATTTTTAAATATCCTGAAACCAAGCCCAGACTCAAAAAGCAAAGCCAGAACCATTCACCGTGCTTATTAAAATACAATCTCTTACTAAATCTGCCACAGTAAAAGAAGCCAAACTCACCCTAATATGACCTTAAATTCAGAAGTCTGCCAAAGAATTTTTATAGAAATAGAAAACAAATGTTGTTTATACCTACCACTCAAATATAAAATAATACAGAAGTTTACTGCATATTTCAGGGCTTATATTTATGAAGTAAACTTCAAAAAAGAAAAGAATTTCAGCTAAAGTTAGCAACTTGTTTAATTAAACACGGAACTCTAAAATATATAAAGCACAGCATTTTTAAGATTTTGGACACTGGGCTCAGCGCCTGTGGCTCAACGGGCTAAGGTGCCAGCCACGTACACCTGAGCTGGCGAGTTCGAATCCAGCCTGGGCCCGCCAAACAACAATGACGGCTGCAACCAAAAAATGGCCAGGCTTTGTGGCGGGTGCCTGCAGTCCCAGCTATTTGGGAGGCAGAGGCAAGAGACTGGCTTGAGCCCAGGAATTGGAGGTTGCTGTGAGCTGTGATGCCACAGCACTCCATCCAGGGTGACAACTTGAGGCTCTGTCTCAAAAAAAAAAAAAAAGATTTTGGACACTGAAGTAATCTCTTTCTGAAACCAGTTCCTTACCTTTGGAACTCCCTTTATCTCATTCTCAAGAAAAGTGAAGTTCTCACATTTTTATCTCAGCAAAAATGCATTACGTTCCTACTGCTTTGGCCACAACATGTTTCCTTTATTCCTGCTCCCAGGCAATGCAGATTTGTTCAAAAATGTTGCAAAACCTGAAAGAATTAGTTCCACTATAAATATATGTATAGATACTCTTTGACTTACAATGGGGTTATATCCTGATCAACTCACTATAAATTAAAAATATTATAAGTTGAAATGTATTTAATATACTTATCCTACCAAACATCACAGATTAGCCGAGCCTACCTTAAAAGTGCTCAGAACACTTACAGTAGCCTACAGTTGGACAAAATCATCTAACACATAGCCTATTTTATAATAAAGCATTGACTGTTTTGTGTAATTTATTGAATACTATACTGAAAGTAAAAAACAGAATGATTGTATATGTATTCAAAAAACAGTTTCTACTTAATGTGTATCACTTTTGCACCACCGTAAAGTCAAAAAATTTTAAGTCAAATCATCATAAGCTGGGAACTGTCTGCTGGGACTCTTAACTTCAGCCAGTTCCCTGTTGCTACTCAGGGATCCCCAGAATAATTTCTAAAAATATAAAGAATTAAAAATAACACAAACCAGGCTCTAGTCAACCATACTCTCCAAATAAAGAATTTATAATATGTACTTCTCTCATAACTAAGTGAAATTTAACTAGGGAATTCAAGGGTGATTTGACATGTAAAAATCAATCAATGTACTTAATGAGCTAAAAATACCACATAATCATTGTATTAGCAGCAGGAAAGTATTTGACAAAATCCAACAATTATTCATGATCAAAACTCTCAAAAAACTAAGAACAGAAGGGAAGGGAAACTTACTCAACCTGACAGAGAGCAGCTATGAAAATTCTACAGCTAACATCATACCTAATAATAAAAGATTCAAAACTTTCTATTAATATGCAGAACAAAGAAAGGATTTCTTTCTTTCTTTCTTTTTTTTTTTTTGAGACAGAGTCTCACTTTGCTGTGCTCGATAGCAAGCTCAAACTCCTGGGCTCAAGTGATCCTCTTGCCTCAGTTTCTTGTTTTGTTTTGTTTCTTTCTATTTTTAGTAGAGACAGGGTCTCACCTTGCTTGGGCTGGTCTCATACTCCTGAGCTCCCTCCTTGCCTCCCCAAATGCTAAGATGACAGGTGTGAGCCACACACAGCCCAACGAAAGGATCTCTGCTGTCACCATTTCTATTAAACCTTGCACTTAAAGTCCTAGTGAGTGAAACTAGGAAAGGAAAAGAAACACAACTAGAAAATAAGAAGTAAAACTGCCTTTATTCACAGATCACATATGCAGAAAATTCTAAGGAATCCACAAAATAACTACCAGAATTAATAAATGAAGTTTTCACGGTGACAGGCTACAAGATCAAAATAGAAAAACAAACTGTATCACTACATACTAGCAAAAACACCCTGGAAACTGAAATTTTAAAAACCACTTAAAACATACATCTAAAGCTAACTAATAAGAAATTACAGCAAGGTTGCAGGATATAAGTTAATATACAAAAGTTGATTGCTTTCTTATGTGCCAGCAATAAACAATTTGAATTTGAAATGAAGACATATGACACCAGACACTGTGGCTGATACCATGGGTGGCTCCCAGCAACATAGAAGGCTGAGATGGAAAGATCATTTGAGACCAAGAGCTCCAGATCTGCCTAGCCATTATAGCAAGACTCCCATTTCTAAAAGAAAAAAAATCAATAAGAAAAAATTGCCAGGTATGGGGGATGAACCTATAGTCCCAGTGACTTGGGAGGCTGAGGCAGGAAGAGCACTTGAGCTCACGAGTTCTAGGTTAGGCTGGGCAAAGTGGCTCACACCTACAATCCTAGCACTCTGGGAGGCTGAGGCGTGTGGACTGCTTGCGTTCAAGAGTTCAAGACCACCCTGAGCAAGAGTGAGACCCCTGTCTCTACTAAAAATCAAAAAATAAGCAGGCGTCATGGGTGGCACCTGTAGTCCCAGCTACTGGGGAGACTGAGGCAAGAGGATTGCTCAAGCCCAAGAGTTTGAGGTTGCTATGAGCTATGATGCCATGGCACTCTACCCAGGGTGACAGAGTGAAACTCTGTCACAAAAAAAAAAAAAAAGAGTTCTACATTACAGTGAGCTGTGATCACACCACTGGTGCTCCAGTGTAGGTGCCAAAGTAAAACCTTGTCTCTATGAAGCCACAATAATCAAGACAGTGTGTTACTGGCAAAAATAGAGAAACAGATAACAGAATGGAATACACAGTGCAGAAATAGAACCATACAAATGTAGTCAACTACTCTTTTGGGACAAAGACAATTCAGAGTAAAGAAATGGCCTTTTCAACAAATGAGGCCAAATGAACTAGATGTCTACATGAAAAAAAATATATAGATACAGATTTCACACCTGTTACAAATATTAACTCATAATAGATCACAAACTTAAACACAAAATACACAATTATAAACTAGAAGAAAGTAAAGAGGAAAATATAAGCAATCTTGGCTTTGGCAATGACTTTTTTAGATGCAACAGTAAAAGAATGATCCATAAAAAAAAGTGACAGGCAGACTTCATTAAAATTAAAAACTTCTTCTCTAGACCAGGTGCGGTGGCTTTTGCCTATAATACTAACACTCTGAGAGGCCGATGCAGGTGGATCCTAGAGCTCAGGAGTTCGAAACCAACCTGTGCAAGATGAGACCCCCACCTCTAAAAACAGTTGGGCATTGTGGGGGATGCCAAAGTCCCAGCTACTCAAGAGGCTGAGGCAAGAGGACTATTCAAGCTCAAGGGTTTGAGGGTGCTGTGAATTATGATGCCACCGCATTCTACCCAGGGCAACAGTGAGACACCTGTCTCAAAAAAAAAAAAACCAAAAACGGGTGGCGCCTATGGCTCAAAGGAGTGGGGCGCCGACCTCATATGCGGGAAGTGGTGGCCAAAACCCAGCCCTGGCCAAAAACCACAAAAAAAAAAAAAAACTTCTCCTCTGTGAAAGACAGTGTTTCTTTGGCTTCCAGATAGCCAAAGCCATAAGCTTTTGCATATCCTTAGAAGAAACATTATGTTTTTGTGTTGGTAGGTCTGTATGGCTTATTATTCCTCACTTCTTTAAACAAATCATTATTATTTTTTACTTTTTAGAGACAGAGTCTCACTTTACTGCCCTCAGTAGAGTGCTGTGGCATCACAGCTCATAACAAACTCCAACTTCTGGGCTTAGGCGATTCTCTTGCCTCAGCCTCCCAAGTAAATGGGACTACAGGTACCCGCCACAATGCCCAGCTATTTTTTGGTTGCAGTTTGGCTGAGGCCAAGTTCAAACCCACCACCCTTGGTATATGGGGCCGGCGCCCTACCCACTCAGTCACAGCCACTGCCCCCACAAATCATTATTATTAACAAGAAGAAAAGTAGCATGGAATGAATGCTTACTACATGCTAGCCATTTTACTAACTGCTTTATGTGCAATACCTCATTTAATCCTTACACACTCTATGCTTCCATTGTTATCTACATCATTACAGATATAGAAATTGTGGCTTAGATAAATAAAATTGCTTACGTTCACAATTTGATTGGTGTAAGAAAGGGAGCCAAGATTACATCGTAGACCTCCACAGCCCTTGTTCTTAACTACTTACTACACTGGACTAGCTTCTACAAAAGACTAAGTAAGTGGCTCGGCGCATGTGGCTCAAGTGGCTGAGGCGCCGGCCAAATACACCAGAGCTTGCGGGTTCGAATCCAGCCTGGGCTGCCAAACAACAATGATAGCTGCAACCAAAAATAGTAGGGCATTGTGGCAGGAGCCTGTAGTCCCAGCTACTTGGGAGGCTGATGCAAGAGAATTGCTTAAGCCCAGGAGTTGGAGGTTGCTGTGAGCTGTGATGCCACAGCACTCTACCCAGGGCAACAGCTTGAGGCTTTGTCTCAAAAGAAAAAGAAAGAAAGACTAAGTCAGTGTGGTTATCACAGACACAAAGAATAACAGAGGGTGCCATCCAAGGAGCTGTCATCCGGCCTGTGCGGCAGGAAAAGACATCTGCCCAGACATCCTAATAGCTAACGAGTGGCTGAGGCAGTATGAACAGCCAATAGCTCCTGGACAATCATTGACAGTGAGGATAAATCCTCGAAGTTACAAGCAGAACACAAAGGAGCAAGACATCAGCAGAGATGAACCCTGAGAGGCTTGGAGAGCAGTGAGAAGGGGAGGGGAAAGGTTTCTTTCTCACTCCCCCACATCTCTGGCAGTCAGTGGGCTCTCAAGCTGCTGGAGAGCTCTTCCACCCTCACAAACCCCCAAACGGCTGCCACCAAGGAACTGGGAACCTTGCGGTCACCTCCCATCACTACTGACCCAAGCCAGGAAGGAAGGCCAAGGACTGCTTCTTTTTTCTTTTAATTTCAAATTAATATTGCTTCTTCACCCACCAGGTACCTCTGTCCTCCCCTCTCCATTTTCATTTTATTTGTTACTACACAAAACTCCAGCCCAGACTGCAGGAGCCACAGGCCATCAGTGGGGCCCAGAGTACAGGCATCACCCATAGCCTGGACATTCTGTGTGGGCGGCCTTCTGGAGAGAGGGACGGAGACCATCAGATTAACATTCAGAATCTTTTATTCCCTTCTCTTGCCCTGCCTGTAGCCGCTGAGAGAGGACTGAACCAGCTACCAGGAACTGCTTTTCTCCTCTACTGCTACATCCACCACCCCCGGGCTCCCACGGAGAGCGGGGTTCTGCCCTTTCCTCTAGGATCGCGCAGCAGACGGAGGGGTCCTCAGACTGGGCTCCCCAATGCAGCCCGACCCGGGACTCCATCAGCACGGAGCATGCCCTGAGGTGGAGGGATGGCGAGTCTGCCTGGGCACCCCAGCGGGCAACTCCGGACCAGTGAGCCTCCCCCTGGCATGGTCAGGATTGATCTTCAGGGACCTGGGGACAAGCCCGCAGGTCTCCATAGCATTCCTCCGGGGCAAGCTGAGAGGTTCGGGAATGAGTCCCTGGAGGCCAGGGCGCCCACGAGGACAGATTAGGGGCGACAGTGCAGTGTGGGTCCTAACCGCAGCATGCTTGCGGGCACCCTCCCCGACGGACCACAGTCGCTTCCGACTTCAGACTGAACTTGAGACGGCCGAGCCTCCGCACGCAGGCTTTCTGGTCGGGCGAGGCCAGTACAGCGTCTCCCTAGTGGCCTTGCCCAGAAGCTGGGAGCGGCCCTTTGAATACCTCTCCAGCTATTGTGGAGGCTGCGGGCAGGCTCACTCCACCCAGCCCTATCAAGAGCCCACCTCCTCTGTGGAAGAAAATCAGGACTCACCTGAAGTTCTAGGGTGCCAACCACCACCTAGGGCAATCAAGTGCTTCTCCTGAGAAACTAGAGCCGGTAACAGGACCCAAGAACAACCCTGCGTCACGCGCCACCTACTGACAGGGAGGTCAATTTACAAACCCTTTTACTCCATTTACTAGCTCAATCAAACAATGTGTCTGAGACTCACCCACAAGCCCCATCCACCGTCTCCGAGATTAAATTTGGCATGCCATTATCTAAACAAAAAAAATCCAAAAGTAAGAAGCAAAACACAGATGAGAAGGAATCAGCAGAAGATTTCTGAATACATGAAAAATCAGAGTGCAAGGACACCCCTAAAAGAAAACAGTAACTCTGAAACCAACCAAAATGACTGATAAAGAATTTCAACCATGGGGAGGCCCCTGTGGCTCATCGAGTAGGGTGCCGGCCCCATATATCAAAGGTGGCGGGCTCAAAACCGGCCTTGGGGGAACTGCAAAACAGAAAAATAGTTGGTGGGCGCCTATAGTCCCAGCTACTCGGGAGGCTGAGGCAAAAGAATCGCCTAAGCCCAGGAGTTGGAGGTTGCTGTGAGCTGTGTAACGCCACGGCACTCTACCGAGGGCGATAAAGTGAGACTCTGTCTCTACAAAAAAAAAAAAAAAAAAGAATTTCAACCATGGATTGTAAGGAAGCACAACCAAATACAAGAGAAAACAGAAACACAATACAAAGAAACCACAAAAACAATGTAGGAAATGAATGAAAAACTCACTGAAAGAAGCAAAATTATTTTAAAAACTCAAGCAGAGCTTTTGGAAATGAAAAATTCATTCAAGGAAATACAAAACACAGTGGAAGGCCTTATAAACAGCCTAGATCAGGCAGAAGAATCTCAGAGCTAGAAGATAACACTTTTGAAATAAAGGAGCCAGTCAAAGAAAAAGAACAGAGGCTTGGTGCCCATGTTAGGGCGCTGGCCACATGCACCCGGGCTGATGAGTTCAAACCCAGCCTGGGCCTGCTAAACAACAACAACGAAAATAGCTGGGCATTGTGGCGGGCTCCTGTAGTCCCAGCTACTTGGGAGGCTGAGGCAAGAGAATTCCTTAAGGCCAAGAGTTAGAGATTGCTGTGAGCTGTGATGCCACAGCACTCTACTGGGGGCAACACAGTGAGATTCTGCCTCAAAACAAAACAAAAAGAAGAACAGAGAACAGGACCGAACAAAACTACAAGAAATTTGGGATTATGTAAAAAGACCTAACATAAGAATCACAAGCATTCCTGAGACAGAAGAAGAAAATATACTGAAATAGCCTCTGCAGCCTTGAAATGGCGGCACCACCCGCTTAGACTAGGGATGAGGGAGGAGAGGGGGTTGGGGAACCAGGATAAGAACTCCCTGAACCCTGCTGGGCCCTGAAAAGGTGACATAGCTTCCTTAGACCTAGGGCGGGGGGAGGCGGGAGGAATGAAGAAACAGGATAAAAACTTACTAAACTTGTTTTCTTTTTTCTTTCTTTCTTTCTTTCTTTTTTTTTTTTTTTGTTGAGACACAGTGTCACCCTATGCCCCTGAGCGGAGTGCAGTGGGCGTGGTAACTCAGTGCAACCTCTGACTCGGGCTGTGGGCATCCCGCTGCCTCAGCCTCCGAAAGCCGCTGGGATTACAGGCGCTCGCCACAGCGCCCGGCTGGGTTTTTCCATTTTTTTCATGAGTTGGGGTCTCACTCTTGCTCAGGCGAGTCTCGAACTCCTGAGCTCAAGCAATTCTCCCTTCTCAGCCTCCCACAGAGCTGGGATTACAGGTGTGAGCCACTGCGCCCCGCTAAACTTGTTTTCTTTTGAAAAATTGTTTACTTACCTGCTAACCGCACCTGCTAAGTCTGCTTCTGTGAAGGCCAGCTGTAAAATCAGAAAGCTTGCTTGCATCAGCTTAGCCAGCCCATACCCCATATCCTTACCTCATAAAAACCCAGACCGCCCCACCCCCCCGCAAAAAAAAAAACCCAGACCCCCATGGACGGAGCTGCTCTCTCATGGTCTTTCTCTGGGACTGTGGAGACACAGCCAGCTGGCTAATAAAGACTCTATTTGG
The DNA here is from genome assembly GCA_963574655.1 of Perodicticus potto. Lineage (NCBI taxonomy): Eukaryota > Metazoa > Chordata > Mammalia > Primates > Lorisidae > Perodicticus > Perodicticus potto. The sequence continues at coordinate 9,604 of CAUYRH010046477.1, forward strand.
ACACTTTTAAATTGGCCATGTGGTCCTTTCTCACCCACAACAATACAAGGAAAATTTCCCAGGTCTAACTAAAAAATCTGATATCCAGGTACTAGAAGCACAATGGATTCCTGAGTGACTCATCACCGAGAAACAATCACCATGACATAAAGAGGAAACCTATGAACCATAAGGTGAAAGCATCAGGTAATTGATTTGCAAAGGAAAAATCCATCACACTAACTGCAGACTTCTCAAATGAGATCTTTTTTTTTGAGACAGAGCCTCAAGCTGTCACCCTGGATAGAGTGCCGTGGCATCACAGCTCACAGCAACCTCCAATTCCTGGGCTCAAGCAAGTCTCTTGCCTCCGCCTCCCAAGTAGCTGGGACTACAGGCGCCCGCCACAACGCCTGGCCATTTTTTGGTTGCAGCCGTCATTGTTATTTGGCGGGCCCAGGCTGGATTCGAACCCGCGAGCTCAGGTGTACGTAGCTGGCGCCTTAGCCCATTGAGCCACAGGCGCCGAGTCTGAGTCTCTGTCTTTAAAAACAAAAAAACAAAACAAATCATGGAGGATGACAAGCCCAGACCATACTAATAATCCTCTGTTCATGGCTGATGATACAACACAGATTGGTACCCTCTAGGAGTCAGGATGTGCACATGAGGTCTGAGAACCTCTGCCTAGTTGCCCCCAAGCTTGGCACAGGGCCTGGTACTGGTAGGTGTGTCATATCATTCTGAATGAATGAATGAGCACACAGCTCCCTGGGGCCTGGCACATTGCCTGGCATAGAGTGACAACAGTGGGTGGGACTACAGTAAGTGTGGCTCTGGGGGACAGCTGGGGGGACACAGCCCATCCTGGGAACTGGCTGGGCAGAGTTCTTTTCCTTCTACCTGAAACCCCAAGGTGTGGGGGCCAGGCTAGGGGAGGGCAAGGCAAAATTGGTACCCTCTAGTAGGCAGGATGTGGGCAGAGGCCATGGGGTCCACCAATGCATCTTCCCTCCAGCCCGCCCTCCTCCAGAAGGACTGTCTGCTCTAGATTACATAGTACAACAGAAGATATTCTTATTATAATTTTTGTTTCTGGAGCCTTTACACTGTGCAGCTACTGAGGTAAGGACTCACATCATTGCATTAAACTCTTGCAACTCTACGAGGCAGGGTCTGTTATTATCCCCATTTCAGAGATGTGGAAACTGAGGCACAGAAGGGGAAGTTTGCTGTCCAAGACCATACCCACGGATCCTACCTGTGATGCCCTAAGGAAGCACCTGGCCCTATAGGCATTCAGTGGATATTTGAGGAAGGCAGAAAGGAGGAAGAAAGAAGCCCAGCTCACCCACCCAATTGGAAGGACCCCTGCTCCAGGCAGGACTAGGATGACACCAGGACCTTTAGTGAACAGGATCATCGCAGACTGGCATGTCTGGGATGAAGAGCAGGCAGGGGAACCCAGAGAGGCACTGGCTTTGGCAGGAGGGGACACGAGAGGCATCCAGAAAGCTCCATGGAGAAAGTGTGATACCAGAAAGGCTGCTTGCCCAGCAGTGATGGGAGTGCCATCAAGAGGCTTTCATGGTCCAGCCCCCTGAAGATGCGTCCATTTCATGGAGGCATTCCAGAAATATGTGCAGCCACCTCCATCCAGGTACTGGGTGGGCAACTGGGAGGCACTGGAGCAAGAAGAAGCATGTCCTACCCTTGGTGTACAGCCCTGGGTTGTTAGCCAGGGGACATCAGACACCAGAATCAAACCCAGCACATAGTAGGTGCTCAGGGACTGTCTCTATCAAGATTTCCAGTTACTCACTACCTATGTCACATCTGATACTTAGTACCCTAGAGTGCCAGGCTCCGGGGCCCTCCCTAATGCCATATCTGCAAGCCACTGTCTTGAGTCCTTTGACCTCTCTGAGCCTTGGGTTCCTTGTCTACAGAATGGGTACGATTGTCTGTACTCTCCAGGTCATCATAGAGATCAATGAGAGGAAGATGTGAAGCATTTAGCACAAAGCTCATCACTGAAAAAGAAAAAAATAGAGAGCAAGGGAGAGAAGTTTCCTGCATAGCTATTATTATTGTGGTCATCATTGTCATTTTTGTTATTAATGAAAATTAGAATAAGACAAACCAGAAGAAGATCAGTCAACCCCCACTGTGTCCTCCAGAGCCAGACTCACCCCCTTTGCTCTCTTCCTACCTACCCTCCCATGCCTCTGCCCCCCTGCTCTCCCACAGGAACCAGGGACAAGAGGTGACTTAAGTGGTCCCCACACTGCTGGAGCTGGTGCTTCACTGGGGAGAGAACCGAGGAAGAGCAGGGGTGACAAAGGCAGCTCTGTGGGTGGGGGCTATGACGGAGGGGAGGGTCCAAGGTGAGAGCCACGGGAGGAAAGGGAGGTGGGGAGCTTTCCAGGCATGGGCATCAGTGCAGGCAAGGCCTGGAGATGTGGAAGCCTATAGCCACTCTCCCCTGTCCTCTCTGGCCCTGGCTGCCCTCTCATCCTCAAGTCAAAGCCCCAGCCCCTGCTGTGCACCAGGCACAAGCACCACAGGAGCCCCGACATGTCTGAGAGACTCCCTTCCAGGTGACAGGTGAGGAGGCTGACTCTAGGCACCCAGAGGCTTGCCCAAAGCCATGTGGCTGGAAAGCCTCCCCACCAGGTGTGACTGCAGCCCCCGCCCACTCTGTCTCTTCCCCCTCACCTGGCTTGTACATTGTCCACTGTCATATAACACAGGGAGCAGCATTTCCGGGGGCTCCCACAAAGGTGGGGAGGTAAGGACATACTGTCGAGACACAGGAGATCAAGACAGCTAACCCAGACGCCGCAGGCACATGAGTCTTATGAAAAACCAGTTGCAGTCAGAGGAGACGTATGGTGAGGGCACGCCAGGCTAAGAGCAGTGCTAGGGCAAAAGCATGGAGGATGATAAGCCCAGACCGTACTAATCCTCTGCGCATTGCTGATGATACAGTCATGCACATGGACCTTGCAGGTTCCAAGGAACAAGTGTGTGTTTCTGAGGCTGGTGGTCCTGACCCCGGCTCCATCACGTTCTTCCATTTAACCTCAGTTTCTTTACCTATAAAATGAGCATTGTGAAAGCCCAAATCAAAGTTTCTAGCAAGTGAAGAAATGATACACACTATGTCATTATATTATTATCATTTTGTTCAAGTCTCATAAAATTGCAGCTGAGGAAACTGGAGCTCAGAGAGGTTAAGTAACTCCTCTGAGGCCACTCAGCTGGAAGTGAGTGGTCTGGACTGGGGCCTGACTGCCTACAGCACTGAGGGCTACACCTCTTTGGTGCCAGGGCTGCAGCCTCCCAGAGGAAAGGAGGCAAGAGCCCAAGGTTTGATTCTAACCCTTGCAGTCTGAACCAGAGCCTGCCTGGTGGGAAGCCAGTCTTTCAGTGGTGGGCAGTGGGGACAGTGAGTGATGGAAGTGATGGTCACTTCCATCAAAGGGCAGCCTGATGGCCCCCATGGTTCTCCAGGTGTCCTTCCTGCCAGAGCTCTCCCTCAGTGACCTTCTGGGCTCTGCCTGTCAGAAGGCCTCCGTCTCATGAGCTAGGGTCCCGCTCAATCATCTCTTCTTCCTTTCTGATATTTGCTGAGAGGCTATTGTGTGCCTTGTTCCAGGTACTGAGGACAAAAGGCAGACAGAACACTGACCCCTAGGAGCTCACTATCCAGTGGGAGAGAGAAGCAGAGAAGCATGTGCCTTGCAGAAGCTTGGTCAAGGCACTGATAGTGGAAGTGCAAGGCATTGTAGTCTCAGGGAACAGGACTCCTCACCATGGAGCATGGAGAAGGGTTTCCTGGAGGAAGAGTTGTCTAAACTGAGAGCAGAGGAATTATCCAAGAAAAGAGAAGGGGAGTAGATTTTGGCAGAGAGATCAGCATACACAAGAGACTAGATGGGTCAGGTCCCAAAAGGGCTTGAAGGCCATGCTGGGAGTCTGGCCTTTATTTACACCAGGGGCCACTGGAAGCCTTGGAAGGGTTTTAAGCAGTGCCGTGCTGTGCTGAGTTGAGGGTGGAACACTCATTTTGTCTGCTGTGTGGATTGCAAGGCAAGGCCAGGGCCAGAGGGAAGTGTGGATGCGGGGAGGGGTGCTGCGTGGTAGTGTTCAGGTGTGTGCACCTGAGTGCACGGGGTCACATAAACACATGTACATGGGTGTCTATGTGTGTCACAAGAACCCACCCTTACTCAGCAGCTGGCACAGGGCTTGGCCCATGTGGGGGACTCAGTGAATAAGTGTGGGACAATTGTCAGTGGGTACCAGGCTTCCACATCTGTGTGTGCGTTCATTTGGGCATGCATAAGTGTGAGCCCATCAGTGACAGTAGTGTGTGTCTGTGTGTCTCTAGGGGTGTACATGCACACGTTGTGAAATGGCAGCCGACTGTCTAGCCATGCAGGCGCGGTGAGGGCCAGGGACACTTGGGTGAGAGGACTGGTGGCTTTGTCTGGACTAGCCTAGCATGGCATAGATACCACCCAGTCTTGACACCCTGTGCTGGCCAGAAGCCACCAGCACAAGCTGCACTTAGCCATAGTGCTGATGCTCTTGGGATTATCACTGCTACAAATCATCTCAGACGATTTCCGGTTGCGGTACCTGCCCTGCCCACTCTGCCTGAGCTGATCACAGGTGGGTGGTGGCTCCTGTGCTCTGGAGCCAGCAGCATCTGGAGAGGTGGGATCAACACCTCCTCGGGAATCTTGGTTCATCCTTCTGAATTGAATGCCAGTGCATGCTTCTGAGGTGGCAGGAGTGGAGACAGCACCTGTGTCAACATGTGTGTGTGCTTGCGTAGTGTGCTGCAGGTGTGTCCACGTGCCTGCATGTCATCCTCTGCTCCTATGGCCGAGTGTGCTTTCCTGTCACCCTATGAGCATGGCTCAGGGTACCCTGTATCTGTGTGTGCTGGTGCAGGTAGGCATGCTGTGTATGCATTTCAGCGTGTGTGACATACAAGTTTGTCTTGAGGACGCTGTGTTCGTCTGGGTCCTTTGTGAGAGAGGTGTACACCTGTGACCCTGTGGGCGCTGTAGGTGTGATGTGTGGAGACGAACTGGATGTGACAGGCAGAGCAGCAGTTGGCCTAGCCTGGCCTGTGACATCCATGGGCAAGGCTCTGGGAGCTGGGCCCAGCTTTCAGCGGGATTTTCCTCCACCTTATCCAGAGGGAGGGAGAGTGGCTATGATGATGGATGACCCACTCTGGGGCTGCAGCAGGCAGGTGCCCTCTTGTTCTCTCTGCGAGGTGAAAGTGGTCGCTCCTCCCCCCCCATCTTCTTCCTCCTCTTGCTATTCTCTGGCGGGGGTGGGGGGGGTGGCTAGTTGTTTCAGGGCCAGAGGGACGGATACCTAGGGTCCCTCCCCCAAGCAGGACTCCAAAGCTGGGAGGAGGCAGACACCCCATTCCTCAGCTTCCACAGCCCCACCTGGCATCTGCTTTGGGCCTGTAGTCAGGAGCCTCCTTGATATGCCAGGCTAGGGTCTCAGGGTCTGGGAGCACCCAGGCTACCCCTGGATGCCTGTGGAGCGGGTAGAGGGCTGATGTCCCTGGCAGGTGTGTCCTGACAGGTAAGCCCCAGTGGGTGTGCACCAGCTGGTGCGTCCTCACGCGTGTGCCTGCCCATGTTCCCCAACAGGTGTGCCCCGACAGGTGTGCCTGCCAGTTTCTCTGGGAGGAGCGAACCAAGCTCTGGGCTCCAGGGCCCGCCCCTCAGGGCCAGTGCCCTCCCGCCACTGAGGGCTGCCCTGCCCGCAGCTCTGCCCCCTGGGGAGCTGACCCTTTCCCACCCGGCCCCCCACGTCCCAGCTTCAGGGCTCGCAACGGGAGAGGAGGGAAGAGCAAAATCGCAGAGATTTGTCTTGTCTGGGGCTGACAGCAGAGCGAGTGATTGCCAGGCCCGCTTGGCAGTTTTTAATCATTTTATCTCTGTTCTCCGCTCTCCGGGGAGACAGCCAGTGCTTAGCAGTCTGCTCAGAAAGACCTCGGGGCGCGTGGCGCAGCGGCGGCTCGGAGCTCCCATTATTAGCTGTGCTCTTCGGAGCGCGCTCCGATCTCTCCCCGGGGAGCCGGTGAAAAATTAACACGGGCCGGCGGCGCGGGCGCCCGATGTAACTGTAATTACTCCATTGATATTCCTCACACAATAGCGCTGTCATCAGTCATTTACATAAACTTTCTCTCCGCGAGGACGGGCGGAGGTGCCTAATCCTATTGGGTGCTTCCACTGCATGCATTATACATGGCAGCGGGCTCCTAGGTGAGGGGAGGGCGGAGGCGCCCCGCCTGGCTCCTAAGTGGGGAGGGGAGAACAATTGGGAAGGAGAATTGGAGAGAAGAGGAAAGGAGGAAGGCGGAGGAATAATTGGGAAGGAGGAAAGGAGAGGGTGGGAGGGAGAAAGGGAGGAGAGAGAGCTGGTTAAGGTAGGGAGCAGAGCCAGAGCTGTCCCAGAGAGTGGAATCCCCAGACGGACTGGAGCCCAATGGGGCTGGGGTCCCATTTTTCTTGATGAGGGTCCCTCTGCAGGGATGAGGGCTGGGGACTCTGGACTAGCCCGCCCCGCCATCATCTGTCTGACCTGAGGCAGGTGAGCGAACAAAGCAGGGACCCACTCTCCCTGGACCGTCCCTGCCCCTTTACCAGGTAGGCCCTCAGCCCCACTGGGTATCTGGGCTTGGGTTGGGGACACTACAGGCTGCAAAGGAGTTAAAATGTCCCTGGAAATTACCCTGTAATGACCTAATTAAAGACTTTGGGGCCACCTACTCTGGGGTGAAAGCTAATAACACTCGCCTAACAATAATCCCAGTGGAGCCCCTGTTATTGCTGCAACCTGGCCCCCCTCCCACACCCACTGCCTGACCCCTCCCCTGGCCCTGCAGTGACTGGGAGAGGCAGAGGCTGAGCCCCCAGCTGGGGCAGGGGAAAGCTCAGGATGGGGCCAAGGGGAGAGGCCCAGGATAGTCAAATTTCCGTTGCTGAATATTTAATGAAGCCTGCACGGTTTATTTGGTTGGTCTGTCGATTTTTATTCTTCTGTCAATAGCTTCTCATATGCGGGGCTGTGATGATCTTTAGCAGGGCCTCTCCAGGGACGGCTGCCACTAAATGCAATTATGGATTTTATACCTCAATGTGTTTGATATTTCCACTGATCTAATTTGCAGCCTGGTAGTTTATTGTTTGGCATTTTAATGGCGTTCAAATGCTATGGGAAATTTGATTTCTTTTTATAATTCCTCCTTAACACAGTTAATGCAGGTGGCAGGATGGCCCAGATTTTAGAGCTCAATGTATAGAAAAAAGAAGGGGGAGAAAAGAACACCCCTTTGTATGTATTTCAAGTTGTATCCATGAATGGAGATCTCCTTTTATGCCTTGGGGCCCAGGTGTCTGACACCTACACCTAAGCTGGGACTGTCCTAGGGCCAGGGCTGAGGTGTCCCCAGGGCTCAGGCAAAGGGCCCAATGAGCAGGAGCAGCCCTTTGCTCTAGGTATCCTGAGCATTATGTCCTATAGGCCTTGTCACACAACCTCTCCAAGTAGCTTTCAGGTCACTGCTGTGTCCATTCTTGAGCAGCTGCAAAGCTGAGAAGGCCAGACTTTCCATTGCTACTAGTTTTTGTGACTTGTGTATGAGGGTAGGGGCTGCATCAGTCTTGGGCCTCTGGGCCTGGGGCTGATTCGGTCACATGCCTGTCATCTGTGTTACAAGTCCTTATATGGCCTTACCACATTCACCAAATGTGTCCTTTCCCAAGTCGCAGGTTATCTCCACTTCGGCCCCTGCCTGCACCTCTCTTCCCCTCTCTGGCTTCCTTGGGAAATGTAGGCATGGGGTATGGCCAGGGAAGGTCACAGCTGGGCAGTTTTCTGGCATTTAGTTCCTGGAGTGTGTGCTGGTCCTGTCTTCAGGCTGGACCAGCAGTCCCCAGAGCAAGCTGGAGGTCCCCTACCTCCTTGGGACAATTCCCCAAGCCTAGCCACCTGCTTTCCTAACAGTGAGTCCACAGGCTGGGTGGCCACCCAGGGGGGGCCTTCTGTCCTGAGTAGCAGGGTGGGGCAGTAGAGGACACTAAGAGAGTCTGCTCCTGGGATCTGCCTGCTATGGCAGTTCAACTTGGGCGAGACTACCAGCAATTCTGGATTTTCTTTTCTTTTCTTTTTCTTTCTTTCTTTTTTTGAGACAGAGACCCACTCAGTTGCCCTGGGGTTCAGTGCCATGGAGTTATAGCTCACAGAAACCTCAAACTCTTGGGCTCAAGCAAGCCAATCCTCGTGCCTCAGCCTCCCGAGTAGCTAGGACTACAGGTGCCCACCACAACTCCCAGCTAGTTCTCAGAGACGGGGTCTTGCTCTTGCTCAGGCTGGTCTCAAACTCCTAAGCTCAAGCAATCCACCCACCTCAGCCTCCCGGAGTGTTAGGATTACAGGTGTGTGCTACCACTCCCAGTCCGTTCTGTATTTTCTAAAGCATCTTTTGGGGGAAAGGAATTTGGAGAGGCTCAAGAAGCTCTTCCAAGTGGATTGCCTACTAGTGAGCAGGGGACGTGATCCAAGGCAGATAGGCTTTGTCCCTCCATCCCTGGGCACAGAGCTGGTCACGGTAGGCAGCCCAGCATATGGGCATGAGGAGACACCCTTTTAGGGAAGGTATTTGTAGGCTCCACTCTGGGCTGCAGACCCTAAGTTCTAATCTGGAAGGTCCCCTTCCCTAGAGCACAAGAGAGCTGGAGTCCAGGAGTCTGAGGTTGTCTTAATAATCCTAGCCACCCTTTGCTGAACACTTCCTATGTGACAAGCAGTGTATTGAGTACTTTGCTAATGTCATCTCATGCATCCTTAGAAAACATAGGTACCATTCTCATCCCCCATTCCATGGAGGCACAGACTGAGGCTCTGAGAGTTTTACATGTTTGTCATCTGCCTGAGGTCATAGCTAATAGCAGGGACAGGGTGTGACCAGGTATATGTAATATATAGCTTTGTGGGCCTTGCTCTTAGCCCTGTGCCCAAGTTTGGTCTTTGCAGGGCAAGGCTGGACTAGGTGTGCTGTGCAGGGAGAGAAGGCCACCACAGCAGGGTTTCCTCGCCTGCCTCCTGCTTCTCTTCAGCATCTCTGGCCCACATTTCTGTCCTTGAGCCAATCCACCCTTATAACACCCCAGGCTGCTGTTTGAGCCACAGAGGGTAGGTTCTGTCTTTGGGGAATCTGATATCTGCTCTGACCTCACCATCGCTCCCAGGCTTCCACCTGGCTAGGCTTCCGCCTAGCCAAGCTACCTTCTACTCAGCTGCAGTCAGCAGCACCAGCCCTCCCAGCCTCTTGCCCATCCACACACATGGAGCCCCTGTCTTGGGCCAGGCCCTGATAGAGTGCTTCACACACAACCTGCCACCCATGGGGGAGGGGGAAGTTATCCCCATTTTACAGATGAGGAAACAGCCTCAGGGCAGTCACACTCCCCCTGGGGTCCTAGCTGAGACTCCATCCATATGCTGCTTCCCCCCAGCTAGAACAACTGCACTACCCATGGCTCACCCTGTGTTTCATGCCACCCAGTACAATGGCAATCTGTGTTTACATGTGCCCCCAGCACAGCTTAGAGCCTGACAGGGCAGGGATAAGTCTTTCTTGCTCACAGGCCGTCTGCTGCTTCAACAGGGCCTAGCACATGCCATAACCCAGAAAGACTGCCGAGCAGGTGCATGGCTGAATGGGTGAATGCATTAGCAAGTAGAGCCCCCAAATCCTGTGCTCGTAATTTCTCCTTACCACTGTTCCAATATCTCCTGGCCCCTTCAGAACGGATGGTGGCCTCAGTGCCAGGTGCACAACATGGCTCATAGTCTTCTTCCCATCCACCCTTAGGTGCCACCTCCAGCCCCTCAGCCCCAACCTGGTTCTCACTTTCCCTGGACCCTCAGCTTTCTTTCATGCCTCTATGCACCTATCTACCATTCCCTCCACCAAGAACACCCTTCCCTTCTCATCATCAGGCAAACTCTGCTCATCCCTGGTCATCCCGGCTCCCAGGGCCGCCCCCCCCATGCAGCCACCTCAGCCCTTGTCCCATGGCTTTGCCACTGGCCACTCCCCACACCACTGTCCTGACTTTACCTGAGGATGGGGCTGTACCATTATAGCACAGAGCTATGCTATCGTGAGGAGGGTAGGGAGGGTCCCCTGAACAAATGAATGAAGGAGTGAATGAATGAAGGTATCAAACAAGGGGCAGAAACCCATCTGTTGGTCATCTCAGGTCACTCCCCTTCTCATCCTGGAGGTGTGAGACAGACTTCTCACCTCCTCCTCATTCAGAAACTCCCACCCTGGGGTGGAAAGGAAACAAATTGAAACCCTGTCAGCCCCGGGTGTGGACAGGACACTGTCAGCGATGATGGATATGCAGCCCCTCCAGGCTCACCCTGAGTGTAGGTGTTAAGTGGACTGCCCCCCTCCCCACCCCCAGTCTGCAGTGAAATCAGACCTGAGTAATCTGATGTTCCACTTAGGAAAGAAAACAGGATTCCCAGGCCTGGGAGGAGCTGAGGCTGGGGTGGGTAGGGGACAGCCTGCTAGCATTCTGTCAGCCACCAGGGGCCTGATAAGATCTTCACAGCTTGTTATCCTGGGTCGGGCTGACTTGTATGCACAGCTGGGAGGGGAGGCTCCCCAGGTAGCTGGGTCTGCTCCCGGGTAACCTGCCTGTGCGGTGGGGAGCTCTGTGTACTTTTGCAGACAGCTGCAGGGGGAACTGGGGTCTCAGGGCTCTGTCTACCCCGGGGAGTGCCAGCTCTCTGCCTTTGAGCCTCAACTGCAACTTTCAATAGAGCCAGCAGAACACATGAATTGGGACAGCACTGTGCACAGACCTGGGATCAATATGACCCTAGCTCAGTCACTTCCCACCATGTGTCCTTTGGCAAATCGCACACTCTCTCTGAACCTCCCTTGTCTCCTCTGTAACTGGGGAGCACAGTCCCTACTCCTGGATAGTTGACAAGGTTAGTGATAATCCTGTGGTCCCTGACACAGCCGAGCAGCTCAACAAATCAGGGTGACCATATCATGCACTGTCCAAATTGGGACAATTTCAGAGTGAAAGGGGATGTTAATAATTATGTCAGGACCGCAGGGCATCCTGCCATCTATAATCACCTATCAATAAATGTCACAGAACATGTCCCTGGGCTCCATTATCTTCCCCTCATACTTGGTACCTTGTACCCGTACTTGTCACACAGGCTCCTGAGGTCCTAAAAGGGAATACTGTGTAAACTTCACACAGCACTTGCTGCATGCCGGGCACTGTGTTTTCCCATGGAATTGTCACAATAGTTCAACGAGGTTATTTGCCCATTTTATACACAAGGGCACTGAGGCTCAGAGGGGTCACATGACTTGCAGGAGGGGTCAGAACCAAAAGCAGGTCTGGCCAGCACCCAAGCTGTAGTCTTGCCCTATACTACACTGCACTGCCCACTTCCCCACAAGGTAGGCTGGGCCCTCTGCCGAGCAGCAGATCAGAGAGGAGGCCCAGCTGATGCAGGGCCATCTGGAGGCCAGGTGGGAGTCATCTCGCTCTGCCAGGTAACCGGGCCCAGTGGACTCGGGGGCCTGCACTGGCCTCCCCCGACCCCTCCCCATGTCCTGCACCCCTCAGCAGGGCATCAGCAGAATTGGTTTTCCAGGCTGGAGTCTTCCCCCATCAGCTCAGCAGCTGTCAGGACTAAAGAATGAGATGAGGAGAGAAATCCATAAACTGTGGTTTTGAAAACCTGTTTGTTGGGTGAGCTATTGATCTACTAGAAGGCTCCTCCCTAGTCACCATTTAAGCTTAATGGCCACCGGGGAGGGCTGAGAGGAGGTTAGCCCTGCCCAGTACAAGACCTCCCCCAGGTAACTTGCTCCCTTTCACTCGCCCTTCCCACAGTCTTAGCACAGGGATCTTTGGGGCTCACTTATTCCCTAAATCTGATGCTCTCCATTTCCCTCCTCAAAACCCATGATCCCCTGCATTGTGGAATTATGGGGTGAAATGCTCATAGCAGTTCCCCTCGGTGAAACAGGGCAGGTGGAAAGAATGGCTCTGCCCTCCCCCTGAACCAAATGAGAATTCTACGCTGCCACTTCCTAACCAGGGACCAGGGTGAGTGACTGTCCTGCCCTGAGCCTGGGCTTCCTTTTCTGTAAAGGAGCCACCACTGTGCAGGGTATGAGGCTGGGGGCCGAAGCTGAGGGAGGTCCCTGGGTGCACCTTCCCAAGTTGGGAACTGGTGGGGACTAGCAGGTTTCACTTGGGATTCTCATAAGCAAGACAGGCCTTTTCAGCAATTATGTCATGTTCCTTAGAATCCCTGTCAAGTGCTGACAGGGATGAAGGATCTGGGGGCTTCTCTTTCCCTCCTAGCCCACCTTTTGTCAGTCTCAACTTGAGAGGCGCTTGGCTGCCCTCTCTTACATGGCCCAGAGCACAGGCATCCTGCCTGGCTGCAGTGTGAATTGTGTTTATCTGACTGGGTTACCCCTACCAAAATGGAGATCCCCAGGGAAGAACATCACTCAGACCAGGGAGCCCATCTCTCAAAGAGACCACCTCTCCCAGATCAGGTGGCACTTTCCTCCGGAACTCTGCACGTGGCCCCCAGCACACCTGTCCTGGGGGGGAGATACATGGACTCCAGTAATGCCAAACCCAGGGTGATCTCTACTGTGCTTGAGGACTGCCCTGGGGCCTGGCAGAGAGCAGGGCCTCCTCTAAACTGGCCATCCCTGGAAAGTATGTAATTGGCAAGCTGAGTTCAGACTAAATTTCAAGCCCTCATCCCTCTCATAAGTATCTTGTTCACTAAATGACCTGTACAACCGTATAGGGCAGCCTGGCAGGGAGCAGGATCCATGGAGGAGAAGTCAATGGTGGAGCCCCTTTAAGTCAGAGATGGCGCTGGCAGGGCTGGGGGCCTAGAACACACAGGTGGGAAGGCATGGGGCAGCTCCAGGAGGAGCTAGTGAGGAAGGAGGCTTGTGCTCAGAATGCTTAGATTCTGTGTTTAAGAGTAGGAATTGACTCTAGAGCAGTGGTTCTCAACCTTTTCTCTTTTATTTCATTGCAATGAAAATAATTTTATAGTTGGGGCTCACCACAACATGAGGAACTGTATTAAAGGGTCGCGGCATTAGGAAGGTTGAGAACCACTGCTCTAGAGCCTAAAGGGAGCCGTGAGGGGTTCTCAGCAAGGGAGTGCTAGTACCTCCTGCTCCATGGGTGGTGGGTAGTGGGGAGAAGCTGTGGAGGGAAGGAGGGTAGGGAAATGGCTCCACCTTGCCCTAGAGGTGAAAGGCCAGAGAGGGCAGGGCCTGCTTGCTACGCTCAGCACAGTCTCCTGCCTGGTAGGTGCTCAATAAGTGCCTCCTGAGTCAGTTATTAATCCAGGGAAGGAGGGTTAGAATCTTGGCTCACTTGTCCTCATTTGAGACCAGAGATCCCTGGTTTCTTGGCAGTGTGACCAGGAGCAGAATGTCGGGCTACACTCTGTTCTTATTCTCAAGGACCCTCAGGTGCTCCACTGTGATAGGACATGGCATGCCAAGATGACAAAAGGAGTGGCTGAGTGCCAAAAAAAGCAGGAAGATGTGCAACCCCTCCTGCCTTCACTTATCCATCCACCCACCCACCCATCAACCTGATACCCACCTACCTGTCCACCTGTCCATCCACTCACCTATCCACCTACCTAGCCCCCACCATCTATCTATCCATCAGTCCATCCTTCATAATGCAATATTCAGTGAGGGTCTGTTTCATATAGACCCCAGGTGAGACATCCAGTCACAGCCTACCCTCATGGACTCACAGCTTGATAGGTGAATCAGGCAGCCAGATATGGCCTGTTCCACTCTTGTAGGGCCAGAGCCAGGTTGCACATCTGTGAGATGAACCCCTAAGCCCCGGGGTTCCTTTCCAACAGGTGAACAGAGTCTGTCTCTTAAAGACAGTGTTCTCAGAACTAACAAATCTTTCCTGAGTTCTTCCCCTGTGCAAACCCCACCCTACTGCTGGGACACAGCAGATAAGGTCTCTCTTGCCTACACTATGTACACGCTCCACAACTGTGCTGGCTCTGGAGCTGCTAAGTTAAATTGAATAACCAGATCCTAACATTGAGAAGGTCACTGTCTAACAGGGGCTGGGGAGACACAATGTGGTAGGTGCTCTAATGGACCCAGAGTCAAGGTTCAAGGGGTTGCTGATGGGAAGGACTGGCACATTTTGCTGTGGTGGATCAGATAAGGTCTTATGTGAGAGGAAACAGACAAGCTCACTATTTTGAACAAATATCCTTTTAAAATTATTACAAAAGCAATACAGCACATGAGTATAGTCCTAGCTACTCAGGAGGCTGAGGCAGGAGGATTGCAAGAACTCAGGAGTTCAAGGCAAGTCTGGGCAACTTGGTGAAACCCCTCCCTCCAAAAAACAAAGCAACTCATACTAGGAAAAATTCAAGTAATACAGACGATATAAACAAAGAAGTAAAAGATCCCTCCCCATCCCCTCAACTGACCCTAGACTCTAGAGATAAACTCCTTTAGGGGTTGGAGTTAATTCCTCCAGATACTGCTCTACACACTTACTATATGTTCTAAATGCATAACCTACCCCTTGACTATTAGACCTGCCAATTTTGGAGGATGGTTGGTCGGTCTGGGTGGCTAAAGTATTTTGTGCCTTCAGGAGGAAATCCACGAGCCAGCGGCTCCTTCCAGGAAGCCACTCTGGGAGGACACTTGAACCTTTGGGTTCCTGCATAGAGCTGTGTGGTGGCATGGCCAGGGCATGAGGTTGCCAGCCTGTCAGGAAAGCCCAGGGGTTTTAGCACAGCTTCTGGCCTCACTCCACAACCCCACGCTGTGTCCTTTGGGAAATGCCTGCCTCAAGAGCAGCCAAACCCGGGCAGTTTCATGCAGAGACTGGATGAGTTCACAGGGACAACAGACTTCTCTCCCTAGATCTCTGCCATGTGCCCCCAGCCATCGACCCCTTGTTTCTGGAGAGCTGCCATCTCTGCTCTCCCCTTCTGCTTTCCTGATCTTGGCAGCTCCCTGGGTGACAGGAAAGGCAACTTTCGAGCATGTGGCCCTGACTGTGTGCAGTATGTATTTTTATTTTTTTCAGCACATTGCAAAATTCATAATACCCAGTAATGACTTCCTCACTATACTGGGTAAAGGGAAGAGGAAAAAAGACCTCAAAGAAAAATGAACCGTGGCAGGCGTGGACTCCATTTGTAACAATATGGAAATTGATTGTTGAGTCGCAGGAATATTTTGTAGTTAGCTTAGCTGTGCTCTGCACTAATAGCAGGGAACATTAGTGAACCCTGGGAGTGAGTTATGGGCGCATTAAGGAGGCCGCAAGGCTCCTGGGCCTCCCTTGAAGGCAAATCGCAGCTTCACAGATCTGCCCACCCTGGCCACTGGCTCCTTCCTGGCCTGGGAGAACCAGGCTGGGCTATGCAGGCACCATCTTGATAGAATGTTGGACAGGACCTGGCTCAGCGAGCTGGTGACTCAGCAAGCTGGACTTATAGATTGATGGATGGACAGACATGGGTAGATGACTCTCTAGCTGACAATGAAGACTGGAATCAGGGAGGTGCCGGCCTGCTAGTTGGAGACACCAGGAATGACAAGGCTGCTTAGGACAATAAGAGTCACCAGGACTGAGGAGTTTGTGGCCTTAGGGACTGCAAGTTGGCAACAGGTAACTGGGTGTAGGGAGGCAACAGCATCCAGCTGCCTTTGCACCTCTCAGATGCAAAGCCCCACCTGGACACGGCTGCACCAATATTTCTCAGACCTCTTTGTGGGAGGTGTTGCTGATTCCTCAGTGTCAGCATGATCTGAAGTCTTGGTCTCCACCCCACGCCCTGGCCTGCCTCCCTGCTCCCTGTCTTGGTGGGAGGTTCTTAGGTCAAAGCCACCTGCACCTCTTGGTGCTTTCCTCTCCATCACCTCCTACATCCTGGCCCTTTGACCCCGCCACCATCACTCAAATCTGTCCCTTCTCTCTGTCAGCTTGGCCTCCCCAACCTTCCCCTGAACAACTGTGTCAGCCTCTTCTTGGCCTCTCTTCCTGACCTCCCACTTGCCATCTGCTCCTCTAACCCTAATGTCCATGTGAACTTCTTAAGGTCAGACCTTGTCACTTCCTTGCTTAAAAGTCTTCCAAGCTCTCCAGCCCCTTCCAACAACTCAAGATGTCGAGGAACCTCTTAAGAGGCATGACTTCTGCTTTTTCTCCCTGCCCTCCCTTGTGTGCTCTAGAACCAGGGTTCTCAAACTCCCACAGCATCAGAACATACCCCACCCCAGGCTTATTAAGCTGTCGATTGCCACACCTGCTTCCCTAGAGTTTCTGATTCAGTAAGGGGGGGGGCAAGAATTTTCATTTCTAACAAGATCCCATATGATGCTGAGGCCACTGATCTGGGTCACCTTTGTTGTAAGCACACAAAATTTGGTACTGTTCTCAAACATCAGTTTAATTCCTGCTCCAAACCTTTGCATCTACTGGGCCTGCTGTTGAGAAGGTCCTTTTTTGCCCTTCTCAGCCTGGTGAGCTCCTCTTCATCCTTTCCCGTGCCCCCCTCCCCACCTCGGGCAGAGGCCAGGGCCAGGAGCCCCTCTGTTAATGGCATCTTTTTGTCCCTGTTGGTCCCCCACACTGGGAACTCTCAGGTCCACAAAGAAGGCTGGGCAGACGAGACGAAGGGCTTCCTGCCCTGCCCAAGGGTCAGCAGCTCATACTGGCACATTAAGCACAAGCTCTGGCTGCCAGGACTGTGGGCCATTTGTAGGGACACAGATCCAGGTCAGCCTTCCTACAGGCCAGAGGGAACAGAAGCCTCTGGAAGGCCAAGGCCAGAGCCACAGCACTGGCTGGTCAGCTGAAAGGCAGGCAGGGGCTCTGAGGGGGCAGCTGTGTTTTGTTTTAATCATGGTTGAGATGCTGATGTGGTCCTCCCTAGGGACAGATGGGGGAGAACAATCCCACAGGCGGGGGTGGAGCTTCTGCAAACAGTAAGGGAAACCCAAGTCAGCAACCTCTGAGGAGAGGGCCAGTAGTCCTGGAAAGAGGAAGGCAGTGGGAAAGCCCCAGCAAAGGCCAGGCAGCCTCCTAGCCCATTGGGTTTCTCGGCACTGCCCACCACTTGAGCCAGGCCCCTCACCCTTCCCATGGACTGTGTGGCCAGGGCCTCACAGGAGCCCACTAGGAACCATTGGGCAGCTAGAAGTTGTTGTCTACAGCAAAACTTTCTGTGCATCCTTTCCGTGGGTGCCCTGGGCGGCCCTTGGCGGGCAGGGAAACTGCTCGCCATACCTATTTTAAACACCAGTGTGATGGTTTATGGCCCATAGAGGGATAATTACGGAGTGTAGAACCCGGCTTTTATGGCCCCTCCTCCCTGGGGCGCACTTAGAGAACAGTATGTGTCATGTAGCCAATTTAGATAATGATTCTGATAAAGATAAACGGAATTGTTTATTATAAGTAATTGGGTCTGCTAAGGCCCAGATGAGGCAGGGATAGGAAAGGACTCCATAGGATGTGGGGACATGGGGATAGTCCTGGATGGGACTCCCAAGTGGAAGAAACAGGCCTGCCTACCTCCCTTTCCCTCTCCCTCCCTGTCTCTCTGTCTCTGTCTCTCCCTCCCTCTCCCTCTCCCTGGGGCTGAATGGATCCTCCTCCATCCTACATCCTGGGCAGAGGCTGCCTCTGGGCATAAATAAATCATGGGGTTTTCTGTTGAGTCAGCTGAGTGGGGAGGCACCTGGAAGGAGAGACTGGAGGAGTGGGGGCTTTTGACCCCTCCAGGCCCCAGGGCAGCCTGGCCTGTCCATCCCCATGTGGTCCCAGAGCCCGGAGGGCTACCATCCTCCTCACTGGGCAGCTGGCAGGTGCAAGGGGTGGGGGGCAGGATGCAAGGGGCTGGATCCACCCAGAGCTGAAACCATAGGGCTGTCTCAAGGGGAATAGTGGCCTCCTGCTGGGGGTCTTTGTGAAGGATAAACAAAATTAAGGCCTTTGGAGCCCACTCCTCCCCACAACACAGCACACCTGAGACCTCTAATTATGTCTCAGCCCCAGGCAGGGCGTGGGAACACTGCCCCTGCCCCACTAAGCCTTCTGGCCCCTTTCCCCCAGAGCCCCTCCTTTCTCGGCCTGGCCCTTCAGGGAGGAGGGGACTCCTGAACATCCAAAATCAAGAATATAGGGTGCTCAGAGATTAGAGTCTCTGAGAACAGGATCCATGCCCCCAGGGTCTCTGAGATGAGGACTCCACACACTAGGGACAGGACTAGGGGTTAGACTAGCCAGGGCCCACACTGGGGAATTCTACAAACTGGTGCCCTTGAAGTGGAGACCTACAGGCTGGGGCCTTAGGTAAAGGAGCCCACAGTCTAGTTTGAATGGGGGACCCTATAAGACAGGGCCATTGGGACAAAAATAAAAAACCACAAGCCACAGTGACTGCCCAAGGAGGGTTGGGGGTGCCTGAGTTGGGTCACCCCATGAAGCTTGGGAGTTCCCACAGCCAGGATCCTTGAGGTAGTGTCCCCACAATAGAGGACCAGAGGCCCATCAGACCCAGGTGTAGGGGACCTGGCTTGGCTGCCCAAGGCTGCAGCTCCTCCATTGAAATTCAAACCGGAGGAGCAGGCTGTCACCTTGCCTGTGATCCGCATGATTGAGAGGGGGTGCGGCGGGAGGGGGCTGCAGGCCCCCAGGCAGCCCCTGTGCAGAGCGGAGCCCAGTGGGGAGTCTGAGGAGAGGGGGGTAGAGGTTTCTCTTTCTTCCCTGCCTGCTTATCTGATCACAGAGGAGGGAAGGTCTCCTGTTCAAAGGCAGCCTCCTTATCAGCTGGGGACTGGTTTGGAGCATGATCACTGCACCTGGCAGGGGAGCCTTCCTGCAGGTGGGGGGCGGGTCTGGGCTCCAGGGTTTGTGTGTCAGACATGGTGTGAAGGAGGCATGCGGCATGCTGATGCTAGGTGAGTGTATATGAGCTGCACACCCACAGTCTCTGCACATGCAGGTCTGTTTGTGTGTGCAAGTATCTAGGTCACTCTGTGCTCCCACCTGGGGGTGATTTCGTACGTGTGGGAGGGCACAGAGAACACCTGCCCTCAGCAGGGAAAAGGAGGGGGCTCAGATCTGTGCCTGGGACTGGCACTGCTTAGCTTCGGTTATGATGGGAGTTCCTGGCGGCCCCATCGGTGTCTTCCCTCCAGTGTGAGATGCCTGGAGCCCTTGGGAACAGGGGATGGGTCAGTAAATGGTGTCACAGTTCGCTCATGGGCACTGCAGGGTCAGTAGGAGTGGGGAAGGGGCATAGTGCTGAGATGTGGCCCCAGAGGACAT
This sequence comes from Perodicticus potto, assembly GCA_963574655.1. Classification (NCBI taxonomy): domain Eukaryota; kingdom Metazoa; phylum Chordata; class Mammalia; order Primates; family Lorisidae; genus Perodicticus; species Perodicticus potto. Next base: position 29,067 of record CAUYRH010046477.1, read on the forward strand.
GGATGGAAAAGCAAGAGCCTATGAGAGAGGACAAGGTCCAGGCCAAACCAAGTGAGCAGGATGATGGCCAGGGGCCAGGCGGGACTGACTTGCAAACCCAGCAGAAGAGAACCAGGTTGCCCAAAGGTAAGAAAGTATTGGGATTGGGCCCCAAGGTGCAGGGCCTGGGTTTTTTCATGCTAGGAGTTAACTCCCAGCACCCACCCCAAATCCGTGCCCCTCTGAATGGGTTTTTTTTTTTTTCAAGTAGATGTTCTTTAATTCAACTTTTTATTTTGAGATAATTGTAGATTCATGCGCAGTTGCAGTTACTTGTGCCCCTTACCCAGTTTCTCCCAGTGGACCACAGCTGGTCCGTCGGCACCGTGCAGCCCACCCCCCACTGCTGTGGGACATGTGTTCTCATGCATGTGTGTTGTTCTGTGCTATTTTGTCACATGTAGGTTTCTGTGTCCACCATGGCCAAGAACAGCTCCATCCTTATAAGCATCCCTCCTGCTGCCCATTTATAACCATACCCACTCCCTCCTACCCAGGACCCCTGGGTTGTTCTCTTTTCTTTTGTTTAATTTTAGTAAGTGGCACCTCTATGTCTCCTAGCTGAAAATCAGGGCATGATTTAGATATTGCTCAGTTCTGCTCCCCATTGCCCTGTATCCTGTTGGCCATCAAGGCCTAGACATCCACCTTTCTAATTGTTTCTGGAACTCTGTCCTTCTCCCCATCCTCCCATCTTGCCCTGGCTTGCCTCTCCACAGTACCTGGGGTCCCATCCCTAGGTTTGGCCCTCTCAAGACCCCACTGTGCTGTAACCCTTCCTCTTCATACAGCATCACTGTCCTTTGGGTAAGAACGGGGACATGCTGCTAGCATGCTTGGCTCTACCTGGATACCCTGTACCTACCCTCCCCTCTCACCCTTTTTGTGTTGGCTCCAGCCAACCTGAGCCATTTGCAGGGCTCCCGAGATGCACCACTATCCTCTGCCCCCCACTGGGGTACAGCAACCACCCTGCTTCTTCCTTTTGGGTAATTCCAGCCCTGCTGCAGGGATCAGCTCAAATGTCCTACCCAGGGAGGCTTCCCTGACACTGTGCCCAGGGTCGCCACCCTTTGGCTGGGCTTCCCCCACCCCCGGCCCTGATCCCAAGTATTGTCATGGTCTGTTTACATGCTGGTCTTCCCCGGAGATGGAAAATAACTTGAAGGCAGAGATTGTGTCTGGTTCAGCATCGCGCACCTATCTGTGTGGTGGGGAGCAGGGACATAGTTTGTGTGAACGATGAACAGGTGGATGGCCGGGTGGGACATAGGTGGCCTGGTGCACCCACTGGGTTGGGGACAGACAGCCAGGGGCTGGAGCAGGTAGAGGGAGGGACTGTTTGCTCCTCTCCTGCTCAAACTGAAGCCACATATCCTAGTATTCCGCCTTTCCCACCTGTCCTCCGTCTTCTCCCAGTGACCTCACTGCCAAGGCCTGAGCACCTGGCTCTAAAGAAGGAAACAAAGGAGCAACCACCAAGTGCCTTTTGGATGCCAGGTCCTGAGCATCCCGCAGGGTGGGCCAGTGGGAAGAGTAGGCATAGATGTGTCACTGGATTCCGAGTCTGGTGTTTCCCCACTGGGTGACCTGGGATAAGTCCTTTTACCTTGTCAAATGCAGGGTGATGCTAAGATCTTTCTCATGAAGCTACTAGGAGGGGCCAAGGAAGTTGTGGAGGGTAGGAAAATGATAAAGCCCTGTGTTTTTAACGTAGAATAATCAACGTTTTGGAGGCCCTCAAAGATACACTGGCCTGGGCCATAGTCAGGAGGCTGTCCTCTGCTCAGCTTCAACCACTGCTTCGAGCTGGGGGCCCTGACAGCCCTGCCCCTCAGCCCTGATGTGGTGGCCTCCTTGGATGAGAGAAGATAAGCATCCTCAAAGCCCCAGACCTCCCCTCTCTCTGGATCCTGGAGAAGACAAAATGGGGATAGAGGGGGGCAGTGGAGGAGGATGCTGGCAGGGTCGAGAGAGCTGCTGGCCGTTGACCTTGCTTGCAACAGAGGAATTCTATCCTAAGAGGCAAGGCAGACAGATGGAAAAGGGGAGCTTTGAGGTGATTGGCCTCATGGATTAGAATCTTAGCTTTGTCCAATACTGACCGAGAGGCCCTCACGACATAAGCAGCATGGAAAGAAAGGATTTTGCTGTTTTGTTCACCTACGTGTTCTTAGCACACCTAGCAGTGCTTGGCACACAGCAGATACTCAAAAAAGTTTTGCTGGATAAACGAATCAACCGTGGGTAAATTGCTTTACTTCTCCAATGGAAAGGGGAATATAATACTGCTGTTTCCTTTTGTTTTAGGTGTAATTAACATAACATAAAATTTTACATAACATAAAACTTACCATCTTAAAGTATAGGATTCAGTGTCTTTTAGTATGTTCACAAAGATGAATGCTCTTGTTTTGGTCATTCAAAGTGATGTCTGGATGAGCAGTGCACAGTGTGCCTGCATCCCAGCTGCTCCCTAGACATTGGTTTGTTTCTTTTTTTTGAGACAGAGCCTCAAGCTGTCATCCTGATAGAGTGCTGTGGCATCACAGCTCACAGTAACCTTCAATTCCTGGGCTCAAGCGAGTCTCTTGCCTCCGCCTCACAAGTAGCTGGGACTACAGGCGCCCGCCACAACGCCCAGCCATTTTTTGGTTGCAGCCATCATTGTTGTTTGGCGGGCCTGGGCTGGATTCGAACCCACCAGCTGAGGTGTACGTTGCTGGCGCCTTAGCCTGTTGAGCCACAGGCGCCGAGCCTGGTTTGTTTCTTTATGAGGCACACCGGCTTATTCCTGAAAAGGTATGAGGCAGCTACCTGAGGAGGCGAAGACTTGGTCAGATTCTTTTTTTTTTGGAGACAGAGGCTCAAGCTGTCACCCTGGGTAGAGTGCCGTGGCATCACAGCTCACAGCAACCTCCAATTCCTAGGCTCAAGTGAGTCTCTTGCCTCCGCCTCCCAAGTAGCTGGGACTACAGGCGCCCTCCAGAACGCCCAGCCATTTTTTGGTTGCAGCCGTCATTGTTGTTTGGCGGGCCCGGGCTGGATTCGAACCCACCAGCTCAGGTG
>CAUYRH010046478.1:0-22291 GCA_963574655.1 Perodicticus potto
GGGTGCCTGTAGTCCCAGCTACTTGGGAGGTGGAGGCAAGAGACTCACTTAAGCCCAGGAATTGGAGGTTGCTGTGAGCTGTGATGCCACAGCACTCTATCCAGGGTGACAGCTTGAGGGTCTGTCTCAAAAAAATAAAAATAAAAATAATGAAAAGGCAACTGAAGCGGTTTAGTTATCAGGGGCTCTTCCTGATGCTATCTCTGTACTTGTGAGGTGGAAATAAATATAGAGAAGAGGAAGACAGGAAAGATAGAGGAGACAAGAGAGGAAAATCAGATCTAAAAAGACAGGAAAGGCTTGGAGAGAAACCCACAAATCAGGCCACTTCCCACAAGGCTCACACACTGGGTGAGACAAAGCCATCTCATCAAGGGCCCACAAGGCTGTGAGATGAGGGGTCTTCATGTTCCTGGAGCAGAGTGTCACCAGAGGTTTGGTCTCAGCTGTCCCCAGGTATGGGCAGGCCCTCCCAGTACCATCTCTAGAGCACAAAGCAATAGAGAGAGGAGTGGTCCTCTGGACTTCCGTGGGTCTCCTCATGGAGAGCAGCCAATTGAGGCTGCCAATGGTCCCTGCCCTTGGGAAGCCAGCTCCTGAAGGTAAGTTGGGATCAGAGGCCGGCACCATTGACAGCCCTAATTGTGTGACCTCTCAGCATAGGGCAGTCAAGCAGGGACACACCTGTCTTGCTCTTGGTAGCGGACACAGTTGCCAGGGGACAGCCTCCAGCTTCAGGATACCTCCCTGACAGCTCTGGGGAGGAGTGTGTGGTACAGTCTTGGCCTCAGAGTCTCCCTTTGTGCGTGCAAAAGGTTTTAACTAAAGGAGGGAGGGGGATAGGGCAGGAATTAAAGTTGATGGTAGGAAAACTTTGGCCTTGTCATGGGGAAGAGGATGGGTGTCCTGTTCTAGACAGGAATGAAGCTGTGTGTTCCTTACTCTGGACTGCTTCCATGCTTGGGAGAACATCGACAAAAGAGAGGAATTCAGCTAAAGAGGCAAAAACATCCATTCTGACTTTTGTCCAGGATGACCTCCCTAACCAAAAGTAGTCGGCTAAGGACGTTCTCTTCTGTCACTCACTACCTGAGTGAGTGGGCCCCTCCTCTAGTGCCTGATTTCTCTCCCTTTCTTTCTTTCTTTCTTTTTTTGAGACAGATTCTCACTTTGTTGCCCTCAGTAGTGTACTGTGGCATCACAGCTCACAGCAACTTCAAACTCTTGGGTGTAAGCAGTTCTCTTGCCTTAGCCTCCTGAGTAGCTGGGACTACAGGTGCCTGCTACAACACCTGGTTATTTTTTAGAGACAGGGTCTTGCTCTTGCTTAGGCTGGTCTAGAACTCATGAGCTCAGGCAATCCAAACCCACCTGGGCCTCCCAGGTGCTGGGATTACAGGCGTGAGCCACCGCACCCAGCCGGCTAGTGCCTGTTTTCTAGCCTCCTCTTTTACATCTCTTTTATTTAAAGCCCTGTCCTCAGGCTTTGGTCCTTCTCTATGTTCCTGCCCTGGGTGAGGTTACACCTTCTGACATGTGTCCAGCTTCCTAGGCTGTTGATCAGGTAGATGATCTCTCCCTCGACCTCCTGGCCCTTATTTCACACAGCCCTGGAACCTCCTTCCATGTTTTGTGGCCTGGCCTTGCTCCCCTCGGAGGTCTGCAGGGGAAGTACTCTACTCCAAGGAAGGCAGGGTTCTGAAAGGTTTCCTTAAAGATATACCCAACCTACCTTTGTCGAACCAACTGCTAAGGGTGGCATTGTTTTTGGATGTGAACTGTGTCTGCTGTGATACAGCATGAAGGCGAGTCGGGGGAGGATGTGGGCGGCAGGGTGAAGATGAAGCGGGAATGGCAGAGCAGGAGAGGCCAGGAAATGGACACCCTGAGTGAGGTTTTTGTCTCTGTCCCAAGCCTCTGACCAGTTGGATCCAACATCTGGAGGTAAAGTGAAAAAAAAAATTTTTTTTAAATGAGGTTTACAAACCAGACATTTGGTTTGCCTGCCACTGAACATCTGGACACTGGAAAATGTCTGGTTTGGGAACTATGATTTTTAGTTTCCGTTAAAATTTGGAAACCTGTGGTCATATTGGATTGCCAGAAGGACTTAAATACATCTTTAACTCTTTCACGTCCTTAGGAGATCTCTGTGCATACAGCATCACTATCTAGGTAATTCACACTTTTCAAGGTTTCACAAAGTATAAAGGGAAAATACAGACTCTGAGGGATTCGGATAACTGAGCGTGGTTGGGGAAGACATGACCTCTGTTTACATCAGAGGATACAGGGAAATCTCCAGAGGGCATTCTTTCCCCACCCCCACCACTCAGGATATGTTTGGAACATTCCCTCCTTTGTCCATCAGCAAATGAAATCCCAGACTGACTGGTGCTTGGATACCACAGCAGCAATGAAGCCCAAGCTCGTTGACTTTTATAAGCTCTGCTTTATTGGCTATTCAATAACCAGCTAAGGAGCCGGTCCAGGAAATGAGGCAGGATCCAGGCCACAGTGGGCTCACTGCAGCCTTCTTTTTCCAGGAAACTGCTTGTCTTGGCTCTGGAGTGGCTTTCCCAGCCCATCTCTGACCTGAAGCAGAACATAATCATTAACTCTCTTGCCAGAATCTTCAGTTCTGCTGTATCAGCATGATTCTTCTCCTTCTCTGGGAGGAGGCCAGGATGAGAGAGAGATGACCCTGCATAAAGGGCCTTGGCAGGTTTGGGCCTAGCAGGAAGATGCTGAGAAGGTCAGATTGTTATGGGCAGTATCTTCCTAAAGGCCAATTGAATGGCTCTATAGAAGGGACAGCAGGCCTGCGATCACTCAGTGCCCTCTCCTACTTCATCTTTCTTTATGGAATCCTTAGAACAACTAGCAGTAGCATAATCATTCTCCTCATCCTGCAAGGGATGAGACCGAGGCTCAGAGAAGTCTCACAACCTGCCGAGAGTCACGCAGCTATTTAGGCCTAGAGGAGCTGGGATCTGAACCAAGACTGCTTGACTCGAAGCCTTGTGCTCTTCATTCCACCCTAAGGTGCATGATGTCCACTGAAGAGACAAGACCAGCTCTCAGGAGGCAAGAGTCAGCAACGGAAGGTGGGAGGTTATTGCAAAAAGAAAAGCAAATTGTGGTAGTCACGGGAGGCTTCTGTGAAGAGGTGCTCCTCGGACCTCAAAGAAAAAGCAGGATTTGACTAGAGGAGGAAGGGGAAGGCATTCCAGCCAGTGAATAACATGAGCAAAAAATGCAGTCAGAAATAGGCAGAAATAGGCCGGTTCATAGCTTAATTATTAGTATTCTGACTCCAAATAATAACCAGAGATAGGAGGACTGAAAACCCCACAAAAGTGCCCCATAAAGAACAATTGGGCTTTGATCACACCCACAGAGCTCCGACAATTGATTGAAATGGTACCAGACACAGGATCAGTTCTGCCCCTTATTTCCCCTGCGCTGCTCTGCTCCAATACCGGTGGAACCACATGCAACATCGAGAATGGGGGAGGAGTAAAGAGTAAGGAGGAGTAGTAAATAAGCTAACTAAGACCCCTCTTTCCCATCATAGACAGTTTCTGAGGTAGGTCCAAGCTTAGGGAGAGCAAAAAATTAATTGGACAAGAGATCAGAGTGTTGATGTTAATATGAACACACACCACTTGCACACTTACAAGTGAAAGTCACTGAAAAGGCCATGAATCTGCCTAAGATTTCATGCAGAAGAAGAATGAGGCCACAGACCAGACTGAAAGGGGCAGTCAGGAAAAAGAATAAAATTGCTTTCTTCTTGTCTTCTCTTGAGTTTGGCTTAAGACAATAAGGGGGGAGAGAATTACACTTTCAGAAAGATGAAGAAGCTGTACTTCTCCCTATTCCTCCCCCTAACCACAGCTAAGAACTTCAGGCATTATCTATAAAACAACCATGAAAAGACTCACGAAGGTACAGAGAAGGCAGACTGGCTGTGGACTTCAGGACCTGAGGACATGGTGGTGAGTTCTCTCTGTTTTCTTTCCATTGTATATATCCAAGACTTGGAGTAGCAACCCAGATTTGCCAGTGAGTTCAGATTAAAAAAAAAAAAAAGCAAGAAAAGCCTGAATAAAAGCTTGGTATTACCAGCCAAAGGACCAGGAAGAGGATAGCCCAGTAAGACAGAAAGATTTTATTTTATTTTATTTTATTTATTTATTTATTTTATTTATTTAGAGACAGAGTCTCACTTTGTTGCCCTGGGTAGAGCGCTGTGGCATCATAGCTCACAGAACCCTCAAACTCCTGGGCTCAAGTGATCCTCTTGTCTCAGCCTCCAGAGTAGTGGAGACTATAGGTGCCCACAACACCTGGCTACTTTTTTTTTTAAAGATGGGGTCACGCTCTTGCTCAGGCTGGTCTCAAGTTCTTGAGCTCAAGCTTCACCTGCCTCAGTCTCCCAAACTGATAGGATTGCAGGCGTGAGCCACCACGACTGGCCCTAGATCTTTTCATATTATGTTGTAAGACTCTGGATCTTATTCAAAGTTTTTATCTTAGCTGGTTATCTCTGATACTATTCTTGCAGGGGAGGAAGGGAAGCACCACCTCTTTACTGCCAGTTGGAGGTAGAAGTCCAGGTTCCTCACTTGCCCTCCATTTGACACCTGAAGAAGTGGGTATTCCTCATTCCTGCTGGTTATTCAGGGGTAGGATTTCTGCCTTCGCATAGGTCTCTGCTGGGCATCATTGTGGGTATAATCTTGTTACCACTGGGTAATGGTGAAAGTCCTGCCTCTGGATTAGGCCTCTACCCTGGCAGAGAGAGAGAAGGACACCTCATTAGTGCCAGGTGGAGGTGAAAACCAGTCTTTGTTGACACCAAGGGTGGAGGGTATGTTGTTACAAGAATAGAAGTCCCTGGGCTCAGCGCCTGTAGCTCAGCAGCTAGGGCACGAGCCACATACACTGGAGCTGGGAGGTTTGAATCCAGCCTGTGCCTGCCAAACAACAATGACAACTACAACCAAAAAATAGGGCGACAGCTTAAGACTCTATCTCAAAAACAAAGAAAAAAAGAAGAAGCCCCTGATCTCTACCTGGCCTTCTCTGGCCCCACTCAGTAGAGGTGTTAAGAGAGGCCTTATTATAGCCTCCTATTCAATAGAGTGAAAGTCTATGCCTCTCACTCAACCTTCACTGGCAAAGTTTTTTTCTGTAGTGTCTAGCTGCAGTGGAGCGGTTATTTTGTAAAAGTTTTCTACATAATAGGATTACATAGAATCCCCAAGGAGGCCGAGGCGGGTAGATTGCCTGAATTCTTGAGTTCAAGACAGCCTGAGCAAGAGTGAGACCCTGTCCCCAAAAATAGCTATGTTGAACAAGACAGAGTCTCACTTTGTTACTCTGGGTAGTACATTAGGAATAAGGCACCATTTTTTTATTTTTTTGAGACAGAGTCTCACTTTGTTACTCTGGGTAGAGTGCTGTGGTGTCATAGATCACAGCAACCTCAAACTCGTGTGCTCAAGCAATTTTCTTACCTCAGCTTCCAGAGCAGCTGGGACTATAGGCACCCACCACCTGGCTATTTTTAGAAATGGTGTCTCACTCTAGTCAGGCTGGTTGCAAACCTGTGATCTGAGGCAATCCACCTGCCTCAGCCTCCCAGAGTGCTAGGATTACAGGTATGAGCCACCACACCCAGCAGGTACCACTTTTGTCACAAATTCCCAAAGAATGGTTAAATAAATTTCTCTAAACAGAAAGGAAAAAATAAACATTGGGAAGGAAGGAAGAACACAATATGTAAAAATGTGGGTAAATATAATAAGCTTTATTCTATTCTTGAATTTTCTAAATTATGTTTGATAGTTGAAGCAAAAATTACAATACAGTCTGATGTAGTTCTAAAAATATGTAGAGGAAACATTTAAGACAATCATAAATGGAGGAGAGCAAAGGAATGTAAAGGGAAGTAAGGTTTTTATACTTCACTTGAATTGGTAAACCAGAGACTGTTATAAGTTATGTACGTATAATGTAAAGAGAAAGCACTAAGAAAAATAATACATAAAGAGATATCCTCGGCTCAGTGCCTGTGGCTCAACGGGCTAAGGCGCCAGCCACGTACACCTGAGCTGGCGGGTTCGAATCCAGCCTGGGCCTGCCAAACAACAATGACAGCTGCAATCAAAAAAAAAAAAAAAATGGCTGGGCGTTGTGGCCGGCGCCTGTAGTCCCAGCTACTTGGGAGGCAGAGGCAAGAGACTCGTTTAAGCCTGGGAATTAAAGGTTGCTGTGAGCTGTGATGCCACGGCACTTTACCAGGGTGACAGCTTGAGGCTCTGTCTCAAAAACAAAAAAAAAAAAAAAAAAAAAAAGAGATATCCTCAAAAACACTGTAGGTAAATAAAAATAGAATTTTGAAAAAATGTTCAAGTGGCCCACAGAAAGGTAGAGAAAGAAAATAGAGAAATAAATAGTAGGAAAAAACCCTCATAAAACAGAAAATAAAATGCAAGGCTTCAGTTCTAACATATCAATAATTATATTGAATGTAAATGGTCTAAACATACTAATTAAAAGACAGAGATTAGCAAAGTGGATTAAAAAACATGACCTAACAAGATGCTGCATATAAGAAAGTTATTTTAGGGGTGGCACCTGTGGCTCAGCGAGTAGGGTGCTGGCCCCATATGCCGAAGGTGGCGGGTTCAAACCCAGCCTCGGCCGAACTGCAAAACAGAAAAACAGCCGGGCATTGTGGTGAGCGCATTTAGTCCCAGCTACTTGGGAGGCTGAGGCAAGAGAATTGCCTAAGCCCAGGAGTTGGAGGTTGCTATGAGCTGTGTGATGCCACGACACTCTACCAAAGGCGATAAAGTGAGACTATCTCTACAAAAAAAGAAAAAAAGAAAAAAAAAAGAAAGTTATTTTAAAGAAAGCAATAAAGGCAGGTTGAAAGGAAAAAGATGAAGAAAGATGTATCATACTAACATAAAACAAAAAAAAGGAGGAGTGGCTTCTGAAATAGATACACATTTATCAGGTAAAGTAGGATTCAGAGCAAAGAAGCTTTATTAGAGACATAGAGAGAAATTGCATAATGATAGAAGAGCCAATCTGGAAGAAGAGCAACAATTTTAAATGTGTGTGCATCAAACAATAAAACTATAAAATATGTGAAGCAAAACCCAATAGAACTGAAAGCAGAGATAGAGAAATGCATAATTACAGTTGAAGATTATGTTAATCCATAATTATAGTTTAATCCTAAAGTAGACAGGAAAACTAGACAGAAAATCAACAAGGACAGAGAAAATTTCAACAAAATCATAAACCAGCAGGATATAATAAGTATTTCTTGAACACTCCACCAACAGCAGAATATTCATTCTTTTCAAGTACACAAGGAACACATATAAGACCATATCCTGGGCTATCAAATAAAATTCAACAAATTTAAAACATGAAATCATACCCAGTGTGTTCCCTGACCACAATGAAATTAAAGTAGAAATTAATAATAAAAACATAGCACAAAAAATCTCTAAATAATTGGAAATTAAACAACATACTTCTAAATAATCCATGGGCCAAAGAGGAAATTCTCAAAAGAAATTAAAAATTACACTAAACTTAGTGATAATGGAAATAAACCAAAATTTGGGAGACATAGCTAAAGCAGTACTGAGAAGAAAATTTGTTGTACTAAATGCATTAGAAAAGTAGAAAAGTCTCAAATCAATAATCTAAACTCCCACCTCAAGAACCTAGAAAAATAAGTAAATCTAAAGCAAACAGAGGGAAAGAAATAATAAAGATAAGAGCAGGAATCCATGAAATTGAAAACAGAAAAGGAAGCTAACAAAACTGAAAAGAAAAAGAGAAAATGAATGAAACAAGGAGATCAATACATCTCTAGTAAGACTGACAATTTTCAAAGAGAGGAGAAACATATCTGGAATGACATAAGAGATATTACTATAGACCCTGTAGACATAAAAAAGATAACAGGGAAATACTATGGGAAACATAATAGGGAAAGAAAAAGAAAAAGCAAAGTACATGTATCTTTGGAGGCCATTATTCAACCTCAGTAGGTCTCTAAAGATATTAAGTCCTAATCCCTAGAACCTGTAAATATTACCTTATTTGGAAAAAGGGTCTTTGCAGGTGTGATTAAGTAATCATCAAGATAAGGAGATTATCCTCATAGGCTCTAAGTACAATCAGAAGTGTCCTTAACATAACCAGAAGAGAAGGAAATGAGACTATGGAGGCAGAGACTGAAGTAATGTGGCCACAAGCCAAAGAATGTTGGTTGCTACCAGAAGCTTGAAAAGGCATGAAATGGATTATCCCTCTGGAGAGCATATGGTGCTGTTAACACTTTAATTTTTGTGCATAGGTACTGCTTTTGAACTTCTGGACTCCAGAAGTGTGAGAGAACAAATTTCTGCTGTTTTAAACCATTTAGTTGTGTTAATTTGTTACAGCAGCCATAGAAAACCAATATCCTATAAACAAGTCTCCATATATAAATTTGGCAAATTAAATGGAATGAACCAATTCTCCCACACACACAAACTACTACAATTCATCCAGTATGAAGTAGATAATTTGAATAGCCTTAAAATTATTAAGAAAATTAAATTTGTAATGAAAACCATTCTTCTTCCTAGTAGTTCCAGATCCAGATGGTTTCACTGGAAAATTCTACAAAACATTCAAATAATTAAATTCTACACAATTGGATTGGCGCTTGTGGCTTAAGCATCTAAGGTGCCAGCCACATACACTGGAGCTGGCGGGTTGGAATCCAGCCCCGGGCCCACCAGACAACAACAAAGAAAACTACAACAAAGACAGCTACAAAAAATAGCTGGGCATTGTGGCAGGTGCCTGTAATCCCAGCTACTTGGGAGGCTGAGGCAAGAGAATTGCTTAAGCCCAAGAGTTGGAGGTTGCTGTGAGCTGTGACGCTATGGCACTCTACCGAGGGTGACAGCTTGAGACTCTGTCTCAAAAAAAAAAAAAAAAAGGAGAGAGAGAAAAAAGAAATTCTACACAATCTCTTCTGGAAAACAGAAGAAAGGGATTACTTTCCAGTTAATTTTATAAAGTTTGTATTACCCTGACTCCAAAACCAAATGAAGACAGTATAAAAAAAGAAATTTACAGACCCACCCGAGGCTCAGTGGGTGGGGTACCAGCCACATACATTACGGCCAACAGGTTCAAGCCTGGACCGGGCCAGCTAAAACCACAATGACAACAACAACAATAACAAAAATGGCGTTGCAGTGGGTGCCTGTGGTCCCAGCTGCTTAGGAGGCTGAGGCAGGAGAATTGCGTAGGCCCAGGAGTTTGGGATTACTGTGGGCTGTGAGCCCACGGAACTCTACCCAGGGCGACAGCTTGAGACAGTCTCAAAAAATTTTAAAAAATTAAACAAGAAAATTACAGACCAATATTCCTCATGAATATAGACATTTTTAACAAAATATTAGCATATGGATTTCAGCAATATAAAAAGAATTATACACCATGATCAAGTGAGGTTTATTTCAGGGATGTAAAGCTGATTCAATTTTAAGAAATCAATCAACATAACCCACCATATTAACAGTATAAAGAGGAAAGCCTGATTTTCTCTTCCTCTTTGTTTTGGTGTGCTGGTTAAAGATGAAATCCACTGAAGAGGGAAGGCCTGAGTCTTCAGCACCCTGTGTGCCAGCACAAAAGTGGCTCTGCGAAAGCCTCTATAATATCTATAGACCCCATGAAAATCAAGAGGGCTTGGATTTGGACAGTAGAAATGGTTAAAGGATGATGGGAACGTCATTGGACCATCATGCAATTGAACTTGATTCCTAGATAGAACCCAGATGCTAGAGAAGTAAAACGCCAAGAGACCAAAAGCAGATCCAAATCTCCCTTTTCCAGTCTGGACCTCTTCAGCGCTATAAAGAGCATGTAAAGACGGAAAAATGTATGATTATATCAACTGATAAAGAAAAAGTATTCAATAAAATTCAGCACCCATTTAATAACTTTTTAGAAACCTTTCAGAAAAGTGACAATAAAGCAAAACATCCTCAACTTGATAAAGAGCACCTACCAAAAAAACCGCTGACATTCTTAATGGTATAAGACTAAATCTTTGCCCCTTTATATTAGGAATAAGGTACCACTTTTTTTATTTTTTTGAGACAGAGTCTCACTTTGTTACTCTGGGTAGAGTGCTGTGGTGTCCTAGCTCACAGCAACCTCAGACTCGTGTGCTCAAGTAATTTTCTTACCTCAGCTTCCGTAGCAGCTGGGACTATAGGCACCCACCACCTGGCTATTTTTAGAAATGGTATCTCACTCTAGTCAGGCTGGTTGCTGAGCCTGTGAGCTGAGGCATCCACCTGCCTCAGCCTCCCAGAGTGCTAGGATTACAGGTATGAGCCACCACACCCAGCAGGTACCACTTTTGTTCAACATAGTGTTGGTAGCTCTAGCCAATGCAAAAGATGAGAAAAAGAGATAAAAGGCAAACAGATTGGAAATGAAGAAGCAAAACTGCTCCTATTTGCAGATGATATGATTACCTCTACAAAAAGACTCGAGGAATTTACAAAAACAAAGCCCTCTTAGAAACAATAAGTGAGTTTGGTAAGGTCACAGGATACAAGAGAGTCACACGAAAATCAGCTGTATTTCTATATACTAGCAAAGAACACATGGACCCCAAAATTTAAAATGTCATTTACAATCACAAAAAAATTATGTGTAAGCCTAACAAAACATGAACAAGACTTGTATACTGAAAACTACACAACAATAATGAAAGAAATTTTTTAAAAAGTCAGTAAATGGAAAGACATACAATGTTCTTGGATTGAAAGACTCCATATGATAAAAATGTGAAATCTCCCCAAATTGATAAACATGTTTAATACAATTATTATTGCAATCCCAGAAATTTCTTTATAGTTATGGACAAGATTATTCTGAAATTTATATGCAAAGGCAAAGGAACTAGAATAGCGAAACAATTTTGAAGAAGAACAATAAAATGGAATCAATCTACTTCTTTTCAAGACCTATTATGTAGCTACAGTATCATGACTATGCAATATTTAGGAATAGACTCGTAGATCAATAATATACCCCAAAATAGGTCTACACAAATATGTCTACTTGATTTTTGACAAGGGTGAAAAAGCAATTTTTTTTTTGTTTTATTGCAAAAGCAATTCTATGGAGAAATTCAGTAAATGTTGCTGGAGCAAGAAGACATTCATAGATAAAAAAGTTAACCTCTATCTAAGTCTCATGCCTTATACAAAAATTAATTCAAAATGGACCACAGACTTTTTTTTTTTTTTTCTTTTTTCAGTTCGGCCGAGGCTGGGTTTGAACCCGCCACCTTCGGTATATGGGGCTGGTGCCTACTCGCTGAGCAACAGGCACCGCCCTGGACCACAGACTTAAATGTAATGTGTACAATTATAAAACTTCTATTAAAAAAAGAAGAAAATCTTCATGATCCAGGACTAAGCAAGGGGTTCTTTTTTTTTTTTTTTTTGTAGAGACAGAGTCTCACTTTATTGCCCTTTATTGGTAGAGTGCTGTGGCGTCACAGCTCACAGCAACCTCCAACTCCTAGGCTTAGGCGATTCTCTTACCTCAACCAAGCAAGGGGTTCTTAAACTTGACATAAAAGCACAATATGTAAAAGGAAAAACTGATAAATCTGGCATCATCAAAATTAAAAACTTTTGTTTTATGAAAGACTGTTAAGAGATAAAAGGACAAGCTACAAGAGTAGGGGATGATATTTGCAAACCACAAAGAGCTAGCACATAGAATACATGCATATAGAGAACTCTAAAAATGCAACAGAACAACCCAAATAATCCAATTAGAAAATGGGCAAAAGACATTTCACAAAAGTGTATATACAGATGACAAGTAAGCACATGAAAGATAGTCAATATCATTAGCCATCAGGAAAATACAAAATAAACACATAGCAAGATATTACCATACACCTATCAGATCCTAAAATTGTGAAAAGTGACAATACCAGCTGGGTTGCAGTGGCTCATGCCTGAAATCCCAGCACTCTGGGAGGCCGAGGTAGGTGGATTGCCTCTGCTCACAGGTTCGAGACTAGCTTGAACAAGTGTAAGACTCTGTCTCTAAAAAAAAAAAAAAAAAAAATAGCCAGGCATTGTGGTGGGCGCCTGTAGTCCCAGCTACTCAGGAGTCTGAGATAAGAGAATTACTTGAGCCCATGAATTTGAGGTTGCTGTGAGCTATGATGGTACAGCACTCTACCCAGGGTGACAAAGTGAGACTCTGTCTCACCAAAAAAAAAAAGTGATGATACCAAATGCTGGTGAGGGTATGGAAAAATGGATCTCTCATACATTGCTAATGGAAACATAAAAGCCTAAAGCCACTTGAAAAACAGTTTGTCAGTTACTTAAAAAACTAAACATGGAGCTATACCATATGACCCAGCAATTGCACTCTTGGGCATATATCCCAGAGGAAAAAAACTTATGCTCATACAAAAACCTGTGCATGAGTGTTTATGGCAGCTTTATTTATAATAGCCCCAAACTGGAAACAACACAAGTGGCCTTCAGGGGTTAAATGGTTAAATAAGCTGTGGCACATCAATACCATGGAATACTATTAAATAATAAAAAGGAATGAATTATTTCTACATGCAACCAACTAGATCAGCGGTTCTCGACCTGTGGGTCACGACCCCTTTGGGGATCGAACGACCCTCTCACGGCGGTCACCTAAATACATCCTGCATATCAGATATTTACATTATGATTCATAACAGTAGCAAAATTACAGTTATGAAGTAGCAACGAAAATAATTTTATGGTGGGGGTCACCACAACATGAGGAACTGCATTAAAGGGCATTAGGAAGGTTGAGAACCACTGAGCTACATGAATGTCCAGATAATTATGCTTATGCTGAGTGAAGAAGAAAAAAACCAATCCTAAAAGGTATACTTTATGATTCCACTACAAAATATTCTTGAGAGAACGAAGTTACAGAAATGGAGAACAGATTAGTAGTTTGGAGGGGTTAAGCAGGGAACAGGGGTCGGGAAGGAGACAGGTATAGCTATAAAATGAAAATATGAGAGATCTTTGTGGTGATGAAAATGTTTTGTGTCTTGACCATCAGTGTCAGTATCTGACTATGATATTTTCCTATGATTTTGCAAGATGTTGCCTTTGGGAGAAATGTATATACGGCGTGCTAGATCTCTGTACATGGGCTTTTTGGCAAATCTCAAAAAAAAAATTAAATTAAAAATAAGGCCAAAGAGACATTAACTGTGTTCTAGTTAATGGTATCCATGCTAAGTATTTAGGGACACATGTAGTGATATCTGCAATTTACTTTGAGATGCACAAAAGTTATGACAGGTGATAGTGGGATGGGTAGATATAAGACAAAGCAAACATCATAAATTGTCAATGGGACAATCTAGGAGCTAGGCATGCAGATGTCCTCTGTAAAACTCTCAACTTCTCTGTATGTTTAAATTTTTTCATAACCAAATGTAAAAGAAACCCCCCTACACAGAAAGCCTAACAGTGCAGAAGAGTAAAAAGTAATTTGGACATTCTCTGTGCCTCCTCTTACTCCTCAGAGGCTATCATTATTCATTTATTGTAAGACTTTCTGGACATTTTTGCTGAATTTTCAACCACACTTAAAATCCTCTCTTGGCCAGGTTCAGTGGCTCGTGCCTATAATTCAACTACTTTGGGAGACTGAAGAGGGAAAATTGCTTGAGGCCCAGAGTTTAAGAACAGTCTGCACAAAATAGTGTGACTCCATCTCTCCCAAAAGACTTTTTAATTATAAAAATAATACAAAATTATGATATCGTATCTTCTATTCTGCAAATTGTCTTCATATTTAATAATATCCTGAAAATATTTTCCTATAGAGATAAATAACAACCTTGCTCTTTCCTTGTTTTTTTTTTTTTTGACAGAGTCTCACTTTGTCATCCTCCATTGAGTATGTGGTATCATAGCTCACAACAAACTCATATTCTCAAGCTCAAGAGATCCTCTTGTCTCAGCCTCCCAAGTAGCTGGGGCTACAGGTGCCCGCCACAATACCTGGATATGTTTTAGAGATTGGGTCTGGCACTCCTGAGCCCAAGCAATCCACCGGCCTCAGTCTCCCAGAATGCTAGGATTATAGGTGTGAGCCACTGTGCCCAGCCCCCCTCTTTTTTTTTTTAAGATAGAGTTTCCCCATGTCACACAAGCTAGAGTGCAGTATCATGCTACCTTCTGCAACCTCAAACTCCGAAGCTCAAGCGATCCTTCTGCCTCAGCCTCTAGAGTAGCTGGGACTACAGGTGCCTACACCATTCCTGGCTAATTTTTCTAATTTTTTTAGAGACAGGGCAGGAGTCTCACTCTTGCTCAGGCGAGTCTTGAACTCCTGACCTCAAGCAATCCTGCTTCACTCTCCCAAAATGCTGGGATTACAGGCATGAGTCGCCACACTTGGCCTTTGCTCTGTCTTAACTGATACGTATAGTTTTTGGTGTGGATGTGCCATTATTTATTTAACATTAAATTTTTTTGATACTATTTCTCACAGAAATAAGGCATACACAAATACATAAAGTAAAATTCTTTATTCCTCCTCCCCTTTCCTCACCCCCAAAACCAGAAGGGTGCAGAGGTGGGCAAGTGATCCAGGCCAGCTGATCATAATCCTCCATCTGTCTGAAAGGAAAGATGGCCTTTTTATCTAAGATTTGTACAGTAAGGATGACATGAGCCTGGAGCTGTCCGAAGCCAAAGGAAAGGAGAGCTGAGAATGAAGGGAAGGAAGGACATAGAACCATTAAGAGCAAACTAGTGATGTCTTTGAATTCCTGAATTCAATAGTACTGAAGCTCCCTAGACATAACACTAATGTCAGAAAAGTAAGTCTATCCCTATTTTCCTCAACATGGTTTGAGTTACAACTCAGTACCTTGCCTAATATATAATAATGCCTATATGCATATATGCCATCAAAAATACGCACATATAGAAGAATACATTCTGTTCTGTGTACCTATCTATTCATCCTATACAATTTTCTTTTCTTTTATTTTTTTTTTGAGACAGAGCCTCAAGCCATCACCCTGGATAGAGGGCCGTGTCATCACAGCTCACAGCAACCTCCAATTCCTGGGCTCAAGCGAGTCTCCTACCTCCACCTCCCAAGTAGCTGGGACTATAGACACCCGCCACGACGCCCGGCCATTTTGTGGTTGCAGCCGTCATTGTTTGGTGGGCCCGGGCTGGATTTGAACCCGCCAGCTCAGGTGTATGTGGCTGGCGCCTTAGCCCGTTGAGCCACAGGCGCCGAGCCCATCCTATATAATTTTAAAGGGATATTAAAATTGAAATTTCTACTAAGCATCACATTAGATGTAAAATAATGATATACAAAGTCACTATGTGCAAATCTTCAAAAGACACAGCCTTAAGAATCTGTTACGGCTCGGTGCCTGTGGCTCAACGGGCTAAGGCGTCAGCCACGTACACCTGAGCTGGCGGGTTCGAATCCAGCCTGGGCCCGCCAAACAACAATGATGGCTGCAACCAAAAAATGGCCGGGCGTCGTGGCGGGCGCCTGTAGTTCCAGCTA
Organism: Perodicticus potto; assembly: GCA_963574655.1. NCBI lineage: Eukaryota > Metazoa > Chordata > Mammalia > Primates > Lorisidae > Perodicticus > Perodicticus potto. The sequence continues at coordinate 15,688 of CAUYRH010046478.1, forward strand.
CTTGGGAGGCAGAGGCAAGAGACTGGCTTGAGCCCAGGAATTGGAGATTGCTGTGAGCTGTGATGCCACAGCACTCTCCGGGGTGACGGCTTGAGGCTCTGTCTCAAAAAAAAAAAAAAAAAAAAAAAAAATAATATGTTAAATAACACTTTAACCTGAGTTTGAAAATGGGGCCCAGAGTATGCAAGGGAGGAACTTTGTGAGGAAGTTTTCTTTGGGAAGATCTCTTCCTGTGCTGTAAGTGCCCCCACACAATGTTGAGGGACACCAAACTCCCTGCTAGAAAATCTCAGGCAGAGACCCCTTTTGTAAGTCTGGGAGGAAGCATGTTGTAGGCCAGGAAACCAGAAGATGGATTGCAACAGACATACCAAAGTCACAATGACTCTCTCTTTTTTTTTTTATTTATTTTTTATTTTTTATTTTTATTTTTTACAATGACTCTCTTTTAACTGCTTTCCTCATCCATGGTGTCAGTATTTTGATTACGGAGCCCTGATTCTATGGTTCCAGTTGAATTAACTGGGGACAGAATTCCTTCTTCTAAAATTTATAACACATAGACCAGGCACAGCGGCTCATGTCTGTAATCTAGCACTCTGGGAGGCCAAGGCAGGTGCATTGCCTGAGCTTAGGAGTTCGAGACCAACCTGAGCAAGAGATAGACCCCACTTCTACTAAGAATAGAAAAACTAGCTGGGTGTTGTGGCAGGTGCCTGTAGTCCCAGCTACTTGGGAGGCTGAGGCAAAAGGATGGCTTGAGCCCAGGAATTTGAGGTTGCTAGTAAGCTATGAAGCCACAGCACTCTACCCAGGGTGACAAAGTGAGACTCTGTCTCAAAATAAAATAAAATAATAAAATGAAATACAATAAAATTTATAACACAGACTGAAAAAAAAATTCTGGGTGGCTGAATCTAGAATGTTCTATTTCTCCATTTAGATTGGGAGTAGGGGCAGGAAGGGCTGGTCTGCAGAGAAAGAAAAATGCATCAGACCTAAAGAAAAAGAAACAGAGATGAGAGGTGGAGAGAAAATACTGCCCAGGTTTCCCTGCGGTTTCTCAGTTCCTGGTTGCAACTGAATGAGGAGACCTGGATGGTACACACTCGGACTCCTTTCATCCATTCCGCCTTTTTTTTTTTTTTTTTGTAGAGACAGAGTCTCACTTTATCGCCCTCTGTAGAGTGCAGTGGCATCACAGCTCACAGCAACCCCTAGCTCCTGGGCTTAGGTGATTCTCTTACCTCAGCCTACCGAGTAGCTGGGACTACAGGCGCCCGCCACAACGCCCGGCTATTTTTTCTGTTTTGCAGTTCGGCCAAGGCTGGGTTTGAACCTGCCACCTTCAGTATATGGGGCCAGCACCCTACTCACTGAGCCACAGGCGCCACCCAGATTCCGGCTTTTTAATTTAAGCTATTGTGAGTTGGTTTCTGGTGTTTCAGCAGGATTCCTAATTAACACAACTGCTAACATCCCTTGATCTTTTGTCAATTAACATTTGACATCTTTCCTAGTTCATCTATTTTAGTTCTATTCCCAGCGCTCCCCGCCCCTCCCCTGCTCCAGGGCCTGTCTCTCTGTGGTGCTCCTCTCCCTCCTCCTCTGTGCAGCCCATCAGGATTCACAGAGCACTTTCACATGCGGTATCCTTTGATCTTCCCAATAACTGTGATAATGACTGTGAGCTGGTCACTATCCCTAGTGCAGTTCAGCAGTCCATCACTGAGTACCTACGAAGTGCCAGGCCTGGAACTGTGCTGTTCATTCTTTCTCTCACAGCACAGGTCCTCAGTTCCTCTGGAAAACCTCTGGTGCTAATGTACAGACTCACTGGCAGGGCCTGAGGCAAGAGTTCAAATACATGTCCACCTGCCCACGCCTAATATACTGAAGATGTAGAAATCAAGCTAACAAGCTGTTAAATAACAACTGTGTTCTAACCGACCCGGACAGATACAGTTAAGGTTATGTGTTCAAGTCTGGACAGCTACGTCCATTTGCACATGTCCCCTCACCTTGTGGGGCCTCGCCAGCCCATGTGTGGACATCCTAGTTTGCACAATCAGCCTCCACTCAGACCTGCTGCAAATTGCTGCCCTCTGGTCATGTCTTGGGCTTAAGAGTGTGTATAACAGTAGCACTCTCTTCTTTCCAGAAGGCAGACCTATTAAAGGGGCTCTGGGCCATTTGGGCAGCATATTCCAGTGTTTCAAGAAGCTGGGACATGGTCTGGAGTTGAGAGCTACTCAGGTGATGAGGGGCCCATCATTTTGTCTCCCAGATGCCTCACCTAATGGCCAAGGGCCATCCAAAAGAAGGGCAAGGGGCAGCACCTGTGGCTCAAAGGAGTAGGGCGCTGGCCCCATGTGCTGGAGGTGGTGGGTTCAAACCCAGCCCCGGCCAAAAACTGCAAAAAAATAAAAATAAAAGAAAGGCAAAGCAGGGTCCTCCAAGGGGTGGGGTCCTCTTGTATGGGTCTAAGGTCAATACTGTAGGTGAGTTTTGAAATTTAGAAGTGTTCAGTTTTCAGAAAGATAATGTGCTACACACACTGCATATTATTAATTCCCCCAGTGGGGCCTGGGGAGGGCATAATCAAATAGATTGGCACATCTGCAATGAAAATAAATTAATCTTCATTCTAAGTGGGTTAAATAAAGACTATAAACAGATTTTATAGATGGCTCTATAAATTCCTCATGTCCTGTCAAATCAGATCTTGCCAACACATGGGTTTATGGGTTGAGTTGTGTCCCCTTCCCTCAGAAGACATGTTGAAGTCCTAACCCTCAGTCCTCAGAATGTGACCCTATTTAGAAATAAGGTCACTGAAGGTGTAATTAGTGAAAAGGAGGCATCACTGGAGTAGGAGGCCTTTAATCCAATATGACTGGTGTCCGTTTAAGAAAAGAGAAATCAGGCTGGGAGAGGTGCCTTTCGCTTGTAATCTTAGCACTCTGGGAGGCCGAGGTGGGTGGATTGCCTGAGCTTAGGAGTTCGAGACCAGCCTGAGCAAGAGTGAGACCCTGTCTCTAAAAAAAAAAATAGTCAGGCATTGTGGCAAGCCTCTGTAGTGCCAGCTACTTGGAAGCCTGAGGCAAGAGAATCGATTGAGATCAAGAGTTTGAGGTTGCTGCAAACTATGATGCCACGACACTCTATTGAGGGCGACAAAGTAAGACTCTATCTAAAAAAAAAGGGGGGGGGGGCTCGGCGCCTGTGGCTCAACAGGCTAAGGCGCCAGCCACATACACCTGAGCTGGCGGGTTCGAATCCAGCCTGGGCCCGCCAAACAACAAAGACAGCTGCAACCAAAAAAAATGGTGGGAGTTGTGGCGGGCGCCTGTAGTCCCAGCTACTTGGGAGGCGGAGGCAAGAGACTCGCTTGAGCCCAGGAGCTGGAGGTCACTGTGCACTGTGATGCCACAGCACTCTATCCAGTGTGACAGCTTGAGGCTCTGTCTCAAAAAAGAAAAAGGAATTAAAATGCAAAAGAGAATAGTCACCAAAATAGCGAAATTATCTCATGATGGTAAAATTTCAGGTAATGTTTACATTTTTCAATTTATTTTCTTTATTAACTAATATTTTATTGTATATTATTTTATTTATCTATTTTTGAGACAGAGTCTCATTTTGTTTACCCTTGGGTAGAGTGCCATGGCATCATAGCTCACAGCAACCTCAGACTCTTGGACTCAAGTGATTCTCTTGCCTTAGCCTCCCAAGCATGTGGGACTACAGGTGCCTGCCACAAAGCCTGGCTATTTTTTTTTTGTTTGTTTTTAGAGACAGGGTCTTACTCTTGCTCAGGCTGGTCTCGAGCTCCTGAGCTCAAGCAATCCACCCACCTTGACCTCCCAGAGTGCTAGGATTACAGGCATAAGGTACTATGCCTGGCCTATTAATTAATATTTTAAATTATCACATATTTTTTACCATAATCTGAAAATAATCTATTTCATTCAGGAAAACAAAGGCAGACCCTGCTAGCATGAGGACAGTGGAGCAGAGAGCTTAGCTAAGAAACTGCTGCAATATTTATTCCAGGTGACCTCTGAGGAGGGTCTGAGTTCAGAAAATAGTAATTGGAAGGGACAAGAGAAATATTTAGAAGGTAGAATTAGAGAGATTCCATGATTAATTAGAGGTATTGCATTGTTGATAGAAAGGGAGGATTCTAGAATGCTTCTCAGGTCTCTAATTGACTTGGTAGACGACAGCCCATTCATTGAGATTAGGATAACAGGACAAGATTCAGGTTTTTTTAGGGGAAGATGACAATGAAACATCTATGGGGGTATCGGGGTGGAAATGTCCTCAGTTGGTAATTCTTAAGTGGTGGTCTGTCCCACAGGCCACTGCAGACTTTCTCTGGTAGATTCTCCTTCCCCACTTCATCTCTGATTCTAATAGTCATTGCTACATTCATATGACTCCACCCTCCCAGCTACAGTTGATTGGTCAAGGATGGACGCTCGATCCATACTTGTTCTTTTTTTTTTGTAGAGACAGAGTCTCACTTTATCGCCCTCCATAGAGTGCGGTGGCGTCACACAGCTCACAGCAACCTCCAACTCTTGGACTCAAGCGATTCTCTTGCTTCAGCCTCCCAAGTAGCTGGGACTACAGGCGTCCACCACAACACCCGGCTCTTTTTCTGTTTTTGCAGTTCGGCTGAGGCTGGATTTGAGCCCGCCACCTTCGGTATATGGGGCTAGCACTCTACTCGATGAGCCACAGGTGCTGCCCCGTATTTGTTTGTTTTTTTTTTTTTGAGACAGAGCCTCAAGCTGTTACCCTGGATAGAGTGCTGTGGCATCACACCTCACAGCGACCTCTAACTCCTGGGCTTAAGTGAGTCTCCTGCCTTTGCCTCCCAAGTAGCTGGGACTACAGGCGCCCGCCACAACGCCTGGCCATTTTTTGGTTGCAGCTGTCATTATTGTTTGGCCGGCCCGGGCTGGATTTGAACCCGCCAGCTCAGGTGTACATGGCTGGCGCCTTAGCCCTTTGAGCCACAGGCGCTGAGCCATACTTGTTGTTTTTTAAGTTTAATCTGGAGAGTGTAAAGAAGCCCAGGACAGGCAACGTAAATCTGGGAGTCACTCCAGATGTGCAGATCCACCAATGGGTCAGACTTTCCAAGGACAGAGTAAAGGAGAGAAAAATACAAATCTGAGGATACAATCTATCAAGGGCTAAGGAGAGAGAAACAGAAGAATTTACAACCAAAATAAAAGGAATGTTCAGAGAAGCTGGAGGGAAACCGGAAGGGAATACCACCACCATTTAGTTGAGAAAACTGGGGCTGAGAGGTTATTAGCTCCTCCCAGACTCAAATCCAGATCTTTGCTCTTTGTGCCACAACACTGCCCAAAAAGCCCCTACAGATTTTTGTTTTTTGAGACAGAGTCTCACTATGTTGCCCTCGCTAGAGTGCTGTGGCATCCCAGCTCACAGCAACCTTAAACTCTTGGGCTAAAGTGATTCTCTTGTCTCAGCCTCCCAAGTAGCTGGGACTATAGGTGCCTGCCACAATGCCCAGCTATTTTTGTTGTTGTTGTTGTCACCCAGCAGGCTCGGGCTGGGTTTGAACCTGCCAGCCCTGGAGGATGTGGCCAGCACACTAACCACTGAGCTACAGGCGCCAAAGCCTCCAAAGATGTTGATTGTACTGGGTTGTTATTGTCTTCAAATGGACTTCTAGGGAGAAAGTCAGTATAGACAGCCTGTTTTTATTTTCCAGTTTTTCTCTCTGAGTCCATGCCTGATTTTGAAATGAAGTTTACCAGTACTCTGCCCTCCTGTTGTTGCCATCCCATGGGGGCAATTCACACCTCTGTCTAGGATTTGGTATTTTAGGCCAGTAGGCTTGATCAGCACCAAAGTATCAAGGTCCTCAAAAAATACTTTAGACAAGAGCAAATATTATAAATAATATAAAATCTATAATATTGAAGCACAGCCAGGATGGAGATGAGGCTGAGGGTTGCATTTGGAACCACATGCCCACAGCATTTTTCTCAAGTCTCAGAGACTTCAGTTTTATCACATTTGTCATTTCCCCACACCTTATTCTCAATGTCATAAGTCACAAAGATGAATCATTAAGCTGATTTACTCAATTTATCTTGTGAACACACTGATAAAAAGACTTATTGAATCCCCATGATTTTTTTTTAATAATTAAAAAAATGATTTTATTTATCACATTTAATTTGTTGTGGTGATTGTTTTTTTTTTTTAGACAGAATTTATTTACAGAAAAGAATACAGAAAACACTAAAGCTCCTGGTAGAGGGAGAGAATTCAAGTGGGGGGAGAGAAGCTCTCTCCGTTTCTCTCCCGGTCTTTTCCCATCTCCTCCTTTAGGCCTTTAGCCTCAGGGTATATATAGGTGTATGGGTTCCTTGGCCAGGAAACGAATGAATACAGTCCCTTCTGCTGGGGCAAGATGAATGAGTGTATCAATGAATGGATACAGTCCATTCATGGAATTGAGGCCTAGGAAATTCACAAGAAATTGACCTAGGCATAGGAAATGAGGGTTCCACATTTAGTCCTAAGTGTAAAGTGAAGGAGACACCAAGGCACA